>JAJONR010006919.1:0-46731 GCA_029582245.1 Solanum etuberosum
TTACTTGATTCTTGGAGTTTATTGGTGTTAGATGTTCACTGCAATATGATTGGTAATTGGGACAAATTGTATTTTTGATTGCTATACTGTTTGGATATGTCACCTTAAGAAATAGATATCTGCCAAATGGAAACACAATGGTCAAAAACTGTCACTAGTGCTAGAATGCTAGTCCAAGTGCTCTGATTCAAGCAACCTCTTTAACAAACATATATACATTGTGCAGCGTAAATTTTCTGGATTTTTAATCTTCTGTCTGAAACTCGCCAGCATAGACCATATTCTTATAGCTTCTGTAACAGGCTGGGTTAACAGGTTTGCTCATGCTGGTGATGCTGCCGTTGAGATAGCAGGAACTACTGCTTTTAGGGTGAGGTTCTTCTACTTTTGGCAGTGCATTTCTTTATCTCTAATGTAATATGTGTAGTTACTAATCCCCTAGTTCCCAGTGCCACGTGCCTGCTGGTCGGGCTAAACAAAGTTCTCTTCTGCTTCTACTTCTCTTTATGTGTACCAATTAAGTAGCTTAACAGATTATTTATGTTTGTTTGATTAATAAGCACCTTGATGTAATTTTGTTTGGTTGTTAACTTGGCTTGCCAGCTTAGCACAACTTTTGCTTCAACTTGACTTCTTTATCTCTTTGTAGCTGAGGCAAGCTAAAACAGAGATCGTTACAGCTAGTAAAGTGGCATATAGGTTCTTCGCAGGAGTTGCTTCTAACAATTCAGCTTCCCCCGACTCTCCCGGCAACTCTGGTCGGGGAACTCCTAGGTTTCAAGCAAATTGGTTTAAAAATTTTATCACCACTGGTGCCAAACCATCTGGTTCAGATAGTGAAGAGGTGCTAGGACAGCAGCAGCAGCATGGAACAGAGACCCCTCTGAGGCAGAACTAGCGGCAGGAAAGCTAAAAGAATTCCACTCATCCGTCCTGTTCCAAGTTATAGTTCATGTTGTAGTCAGACATGAGGAATATTGTTTCCCACCGATTCCTGTTATTGTCAAGAAAATGCCAAGCTTATTGCTCCTGATTTGTTGTGGATTTTGTAAATCATTTTGTTTTTCTGGTGCTGCTTAAATGTTGCAATTTGTTATGGGATTATGTAAATTGCTCTGCTCTTTTGGTTATGCTGATTAGTGCTAGAGATCTGCATGCACAAACTAACGATTTTCTTAGTATCTTAGCTGTTATTTTTTTCAATGTCTTTTACAAAGCAGATATGTGATTTCTCTAAGACGACTTTTCCTCCTTCAATTTCATCTACATGGCAGATGTGATGTTGGGTTAAATTGTTTCTCTATAAGCCTAGTTTCCTCTGGTCCAGTTGAAATATTCCACGCTAGACTTCATCCACAAAACGAAAGACAAACGTGAATCAGAGGCATGTCTAGTCTCTCTCTGAGCAAAAGTTGAAAAAGAAATCAAGCCATCGGCTGTCACAAAAATATGATATTTAAGTACATCCTACGTAGTGTCGTTTTAATGATAGAATATGCGTTACAGAAAGTAGCCCATTCGTCCTCCAATTTCTAAATTTCAGATACTTTGTTTTCTTCTCCTCAATCAAAAATTTTCCCATCACATACATCAATCAAGAAATAAGCAGCAGCCTCCTCAACGAGTTGACCTCAACATTTTCAAGCAAGGATTTCGAGACCATAATAGTAAGAAAATAAATAATATCACCAGTAAATTACTTAATATAAATGCCAGCAGTATGTTTTTTAAAATACGAGCAAGAGCAAAAGCTTACATAACATAACACAAACGAGGTGGTGAGTTTCACCTTCAAATATATACAGGGGATTATTCAAACCCATAAAGGAAAAAGAAAAATAGCAGTTCAGCACCAGCAACTGGATTACAAACCCAAGACTTCCAATTAATTCACTCCCTCAACACCTGATTGAAGACATACGAGTCTACTGGAGCATCTTCAGCTATCTGAAGAGATGATAAAGACTGTGCTGCAATAAAACCAGGAGATATTCTTGCAACCTCCCAAGTTCCCTCATCATCAAAGTATTGATGGTTAATATCATCCCTTACCCAAGTTTCAGATGAAACCATCCACTCGGAATTCCCCCACTCATTTGACATGCATCTGTACCCACTTGCACCAGAAACCAAGTCTGTTCCTTCAACTGAATATGTTGAAAAGTCTTGGCGCGGAAGCATGGGTCTTCCTCTGCCCACAAAGAAGTCAAAACTGCTGTTAAGATCCCACGTGTTCCATCCTTCTTCCTTCTTTAGGAGTAGCTTACATGAATCATCTGTATCTTCGCCAAGTAGAACCTGAAGTGCAACTGCTTCAGCAATCGCGGCACCCTGTTCATCAAGCCTTTGTTGTTCTTCTTTCTTCTTCTGCTTCTTCTTTTCCAGTTCAGAACGGATGGCAGCTGAAGTGGCCAAGGCTTTCTCTAAGCGCCTCTTCTTTTTCTCAGCTTGTTTAATTCGATCCAACTCATCCTTGACTTGCTTCTTCTTCCCTTTTCTAACAGCAGGTGCCACCTTAGCACATTCCATTTTGCCAACTAATTATGAATCAGTAACACTTGAACCTACCCGAATTTTCCTTTGTTGTGGATATTTCTAAGACAAGTTCATTCTCTCTATAACTAATTTATTATCTGTTCTTTTGTGCCCTGTTATTAATACTATTGCAAAAAAAAAACTATGCTATTCAATCTAAAGCTTTTACTAACGTTACACCTACACAAACTCAGGTCTAAGGGAATACCGGATTTTACGAACAATACAGTCCCAGACAGAAACAACAGGAGATTGAAGAAGAGAAGACTGGTAAGCACTCATAGGCCCGTCACTCACCATTCTTCCTAGTTTGCCACAAGCCTTGCATTTACCCATCTGGCAACAACTAACAAACTACTAAGCCCACTGAAAACCCAACAAAATGATGTCTATACTTGTCTGCTTGCAACAACTCACATGGCCGTCCTCCCTGCAGAATTTACATCAAACTTAGTATGTAAAATCCAGACATTATCTGAACAAATATTTTGGAAACACAATCAAGAGAGTTTCTAGACAAATTTAGATCACAATATATACATATATATATATACACACACACACAAAGCAAACTAGATGGTTGTCAAAATTACCCAACTTCTGTGTAAAGGATAATCCATAGTACTCATCCAGCTTATTAAAGAACCCATAAAAAACAAAGGTACCCATCTACCAACAAAAGCAGAAGGGAATTTTAAGAGAGTTGAAAATCCCAACAGCAACACAGACAAATCATCAGTGTCCTCAAGCATCCGTGAGAACACCAATAAAGTCATATTACATATCCTTCACAACACAGAAATTGAATCATGTACATTCATGTTCTCAAATATGAAGTATTGCTTAGGGCCTTTTTAAGACTCTTATTAGTCATAACAGTCATTTCTAAGTCTAATAATCCTCTAGTAACGTAAATTCAATTGTTAATGAGTGAGCTAGCATACAATTCCTGTCATAGTGGGTAAGCAACTAAAGAAAACCCTAATTTCACAAAATTGAGATCATATAAGATCCCTAAATCAGAAATTGACTTCATCAGACCAAACCCAAAAACTACAAAAACCAATAATTCCAATTAAATTCAGTTTAAATCCAAATCCAAATTCAGATATAAACTTCACTAATCCAATTCCGACCCACATACAAAAACCTCAACTTTCAATCAAATCAATCACTTCCACACACAATTAACATCAGATCGAGAACACCCAGAATCCAAATCAGACACAAAAACAAAACAAACCCATAAAAATCAAATCTTTCAGATCTCAGTTAAATAAAAAGCTCTTAAAATCAAGAAAAAACAAACCTTCGAGAGAAAATGGCCACAGGAAAAACTCTTCCAGCGAAAGTCAACTAGCAATAAAAGAGTGTAAAAGATCTGTAGATCTGAATCACAAAAGACAACAAAAAAATTGGTGTCCAAAGAAAATTTTGAGATAAAAAAGAGAGAGAGAAGATAATATAATAACCAAACTGATCACATGAATTTGCCGGTTTGGAAGAGACGGGGGGATGAGTAGGAGAAGGAAGGGTAGAATCGTCAATTTGCTTATCTAGGTTGTGAAACACGTGGGAGTCTACAACTTCGAGTGATGAAGGACACTTGGAATGGACGGTTCAGATTGTGTTGGAGTGGGACCCATGAAAATAGAGAAATTTGCGCCGAATGAATTTTGTTTTTCTATTAAAAGGAGTTTGCTTTTGCTTTTTCTTCTTGATAAGGAGTTTTGTTTTTGTTTGGAGAAAAAAGAAGAAGAGGAAAATAGGGTTATTGGTTGGAGTAGATTAGGGAATCAAAGATTGTATGGTTAGAAGTGGATGAGCTCATTCACTATGTCGTCACATGCTAAATGCATGAAGCAAAGATGATGGTTATCCATATTCACGATTCTCATAAAAATCGATATAAATTGATAAAATAAATCAATTTTATTTAATTTTGATTTGATTTTACATTGTAAAAATTAATAATATTCAATTTAATTTTATTAAAATAAATCAATAATTGAATTGAACTGATAAATTATACACATATCTTTTATGATTATATATACATAATATGTCTTTTTATGAATGATTTTAAGTGTCTCGTATATGTTCTCATCGAACATTATTTATAATTTGAGGGAGGTTTAATAGAATCAATTTGGGGACATGATCTAGTTATTTGTTTTTTTTATTTTTATTTTATTTTCTTAACTTGGAAGAAAAAAAAGTGATGATGTTGATATATGTCTCTTTACTAACTATTTTGGCTTTCTATTCCTCATCTTATTTTTGTAATTTTATTTTCGTGTATGATTAATATTCGAGAAATAAAATTGGCAACTAAACCAATAAATATATATCATATTCGATTTGATTTTAATAATTCAAAAGTCAATTAAAATAATTTGATTTTGATTTTGTTTAATAATCGATTTAAATCGAACACTCTTAATGGTGAGGGATGAGATGGTATTTAGCCTATTTTGTACCTAGAACCCATAATATTTCCTCTGGTCTAATTAGTGCATTGTTAAAAAATAAAAATTATAGTTTAAAATAAATGAATTTTTTCATCCTTTAAAAATGTATTAATTATTATCCTTTTTAATGAGAATGAATTGTACTAATTACAAAGTTATATGGAAAAATTACATGGATCGATACTTTTTAATAAATAATTACTGATTTTAGCGATATTTTTTATTTATTACTATTTATAGCAATACTATGTTAAATCTGCAATATGTATTAAAAGTGAATTATGTATGCAATATATATGTATTATAACGGTTCTTTTAAAATATATTATGCTTGTTTGGTAAGAAATTGACACATTGTATTATAAGTGTATTAAAATGTGTGATAAATATACTAACCATGAATAAAATTTGTATTATATGTGTTCTATAAATTGTTCTATGTAATATGTATTAAAAGTGTCTTATAAATGTATTAAAAGTGATCAAGTGAAAAAAAAATGGTAAATATTTTTTTAATATAGTATATTTATGTAAGTTTCCCAAGTTATATTTATGTTCACATTGGTAATTCTTCATTCGGCTGACATTTCCAAGAATCTCCTATGCTCGTTTTGTATTAATTAAATTTTGAGATGTTTATCCTCTATTTGACTTTCACAAACGTGAATCTTTTCGAGTGAATAATATGTTAAAAGAATCGAAATAACTAGATGAACTCATATCTAAAATTTGAGATTATTTAGAGGAGATTTGAGTTGATCGAGATTGAAAAAAATATGTATATTTACTTATTGCATAAACATGTATGGATGTATATATATATATATATATATATATATGATACATAATTATTATATATATACACAATTATATACTATTTATACAATATGATACATTACCTATACATATAATATTTTATTGAAGTTTTTTTTGTCACTTATACAATTACATGAGAAACCCTTTTTACTTTGTACTTGATATAAGTACCTAATTATGCCCACTCCTAAGACTTAGCATAAAAATTGAGGACCGCTAGCTGAAAATGTTGTGCTCATTTGGATTCTGGGCAATTGCATAAGCATTTGGACTTTGAATAAGCGTTTTTTGTTTTCTAAAGACGTACATGCGGAAAGAGGAAGTAGAGCTGAGAAATGATAAATCAATAAAAATGGTAAATAATAAGAAAATCTAAGACAATGGGTTGGGTTGAATAGAGCCGCATGGGACTAGGTGACGCAGAGTACAAATGGTAGAAGAATGACCTGAGAAACCATTGTATTTGATTTTGTTTATCAATTGAACCCTCATATTCATTACTTTTTCAACTGACTCCTTAAATCCGTTAAAACACTATTTTAAACCCTCTTTTTGACTTATCATCTTATGTAGCATTTTTATTCAAAGGACATGTGATACAATGATACACACATTTTAAGCACATGAGGCCTTCTGAAAAGGCAATAACAACCACTTTTGACCTTTATAACAATCATCTTCTTCCCCAATTATTCCAACACCATTGTTGATGACGTAGAAATTGAGGTGTATTCAATTGTATTATACTAACCAATAAGTCATTCATAAAAGGGTATTAAATAGAGTATATTTTAGGAATAGCAAACATAAAAATCATATTAGCGCAGTATAGCTACAGTTTTGCTATTTGCGCTCCATAGCCAAATTATGTTTGTTATGGAGCATCTAATTGTATAAATCGCATCGATCTGTATAAAAATTGCGGTGATTTGTATAAAAATTGTGTTTATATATGTATATTTTCTATGTATTAGGCTAGAGTGGCGAGCGAGATTGGGAGAGAGAGGCGAGCGAGAGAGGGCAGAGAGTGGAGAGAGTTGAATTGTATATGTATATCGGTTTGATAATTGTATATATGTAACTACTATGTATATGTATCAATGATTGTGTTTGTATATCTGCATAAAATTTGAATTCGTATACAATTGAATCGAGTTAAAACATTTGTATTTGTATATCAAATCTCCCTCTCGCTTTATACAAACACAAATTATACATTATATTTTGTATAATTTGTGTTTGTATAAAGCGTGGGAGAGAGAAAGGCAAAAGAGAACTGAGCAGGGGAAGATTTGTATTTGTATAATTATAAGTGTATAAGATGGAGAGATATATATTGGTATTTGTATATACAGTCTCTCTCACTTTATACAAACACAAAGTATATATTTGTGTTTTTATAAAGTGAGAGAGGGTTGAAAAGGAGGAGAGTAGCGAGCGAGATTCCAGAGAGAGGGGAGAGATACGAATGACAAGAAGTTTGTTGCGAATTGGAATTAAATTAAACTGTAGCTATAACATTTATTTTGAATTAATAGTTTGTTATAATGCACAATTTCCTATTAAATATTGTGTTTTGATGAGTTTAAAAATTCAGTTGGCAAAATGATGAGTGAGAGGATCGAACTGACAAACGAAACCAAGTACGAAATTTTATTGGGACATTCCGCCTACAAAAATTAAGTAAGACTAATTAAACTAATGATAATCAAAGTAACTCATGATAATAATGTGTTGGTTCTGGGATAAGACACACTTACTGGCCAAACAAATAAATTCGAATAATCGCACGAGAGAGAATAGTATTTTGATGATCCCTTACTATAATTTAGTGGAGCAACTTCCTGAGCACTCTATAAATGACAACTTGATGTGTGTTCTCAAAAACATAGAAAGAACAAAAAGATTATGCTTTATAAAATCATCGGGTGATTATATTATGGATGCACATTGCGCAAAAAGGAGAAAAGTCTTTCCAATTCTATTCATGAGCTTTGCCTTTGGTCAACAACAACAATAAATCTAGTGAAATCTCAAAAAGTTAGATTTAGGTAGAGTAGAATATATGCAGATCTTGTTATTATCTTTCCGAGATAGAAAGGTTGTTTCCAAAAAAAACTTCCAGTTCAAGCAAATAAAAGCAGTAATCAAAAGAAAAATATGACCACTAATAGCAAAATAGTGCATTGTATATATGTAAGAAACCGTAACATTAACAACAAGGTGCAGTCACCTACACAATAAACCACATAAGATAATTAGAAACTCGAAATCAAAGACTACGTGAATATGCTAATACTATGACCGACATGTAGCTCTACCCAGCCAAAGACTAAAATAGGCTAGGAATAAGAACACCTCTCAACTATCTACTAATCTTCTGCCTTATACACAATCTTCATACTTTCTTATCTAAAATCATATTCTCAATCATGTGTAAATACACCATATCCTGCCTAATCACACCTATCCAAGTCTCTTGAGGGCGTAAGGGTAGCACTCATGGCTATAGATACAAGTCAAAACCTACATCTTTAATTTCCTCATTTTCACTCTTATAGATACACAAATGGCTCATTCATATATTTGTCTTATTTAAAAATAAGAACAAACACAAATAACCACAAAAGCATAAGAGGAATTAAGAGTAGTAGGATTATGTATAGATTGTTTCAATTTTGAAGTCTACTGATTTAACTTATTGATCATTATCAATTTAATCATAAAAATTTCACATAAAAAATCATTAAAGTCACTTAGAAATAAAGTGACAAACAAATAAGGCGAAATGATTTAATAGACCCCTATAATTGTATGCGTTTGTATTGTGGATCATTTTACTTAACACTTTACCAACTAAACTCTTAAACTCAATCAAAAGATGATTTTTAAACCCCTCTTATCATGTGTGTAGCTCACTCCCCCTCAAATAGATGACATGTCAAATCTATATCACATAAATTATTAACACATCATAATTATCTTCATTAACTATTTTTAAAAATTATTAAATAAAAGGTAAATAATTCTTTAAAATAGAATTCTTATTTCTCTCACCTTCTTCCAACTTCCGTCCACCTCTCCCAACCAACAACCACCATCACCATCATCCTCACAACCACCCACCATTACCTCCACCCTCTTAGTCTCTTTTCCTACCATTTAAACTTGTCTTCATACAAAAAAAAAAAGAGGGTTATCGAAAATGAAAGTCTTGAAAAGAAAATCTTGAATCTTAAATTAGATTTAAATTAATCTTCCTTTGTTTCCTTTTCTTTTCCTTCCTTTGTAAGACTTTTGTATTTGAAAATTTTATTCTTAAATAGTAGTGTTTGATGAAACTAAAATGAAAGAAAATAAAATAAAATTGGGTCTACCAATAGGCGGGGGTGACTGAAAAGAAAGTTGAGGCAAAGATGGGTGGGGCGTAGCTGAAGCTCGAAAGAAGGGGTGGTGGGTGGGCTGAAAAAGAAGGTTGGGGCGGGAATGGGGGTGGGGGATGACTGAAGAAGGTGAGGTGAGGGGAAGAAGATGACTTTTAAAAAAAAAAAAAACTATTTTATATTTTTTAAATTTAAATATGTTATTCACTTGTTTTTACATGCGTGTGGTAACACTCTCTCGCCAACTCATCCATCTTAATTCCACATAAGCATGATCAATGGTCAAAGAGTTTGATATATTGTGTTTTAATGAGTTTAAGAGTTCAGTTGATAAATGATTAAGTAGAAGGATCCATAATACAAATTCATACAAGTATAGGAGTCCATCAGATCATTTCGCCAACAAATAAACCATGAACATAAGTTTGACATATTGCATCTAGCTCAAAAACAAAAGCTGACACATGGTAGTATTGTCGACACTCGACAGTTAGAGACAAATAAAATGAAAGTATGAAACTAAACCTTAATGTCATATACAGAATGATATAAAAATAATTTATTAATTTATTATCGATTAACCGGTAAGAGTTGATAATCCAATATTAAAAGAATTAAACCACTATCAAAATTGCTAATCTAATAAGTCAATAACATTTTTCGATTCGGGTTGATTTCCATTCGGGTTTAAACAACCTACCTGTGCAAGAAAGATATGTTACCTTTTTCACTTCCAGTGCCGTCTTCTTCTCCTTTCAAGACATAAAACATGTTCTTGTGAAGTTTCCTCTCTTTCACCGAAACACCACTCTTCATTTTTTCATTCTTCTACACAAAAATGTTATCTCTGCAGCCACTCTCGAACCCTAAATCCTCCTCTCTCTACTCTTCCTCCTTTACCCCTCCCAATTCCTTATCCCCCAAAACCCTAAAACCCATTCTCGCCTTCAGGCCTTCTAGAAACTTCTACCCTTCCATCCATTCTATGCTCCAGTACAACCGAAAGCCTCAACTCGCCGGAGATACCCCGAGAGTCGTCGTGATTACATCCGGCAAAGGCGGCGTCGGTAAGACCACTACCACCGCCAACATCGGTCTTTCATTAGCTCGTCTCGGCTTCTCTGTCGTCGCCATTGATTGCGATGTTGGTCTCCGCAACCTTGACCTCCTCCTGGGCTTAGAAAACCGGGTTAATTATACGGTTGTCGAGGTTCTCAACGGCGATTGCAGACTTGATCAGGCTCTTGTACGTGATAAGCGGTGGTCCAATTTCGAGCTGCTGTGTATTTCCAAGCCCAGATCCAAATTGCCGATAGGGTTCGGTGGGAAAGCTTTGGTTTGGCTTGTGGATGCCCTAAAAGCTCGTGATGAAGGTGGTCCGGATTTCATTATCATTGATTGCCCAGCTGGCATTGATGCTGGGTTCATTACGGCTATAACTCCAGCAAATGAGGCTGTACTAGTGACAACGCCAGATATCACCAGCTTGCGAGACGCTGATAGAGTGACTGGATTGTTAGAATGTGATGGAATAAGGGATATTAAGATGATTGTGAACAGGGTTCGGACTGATATGATAAAAGGGGAAGATATGATGTCTGTATTGGATGTGCAGGAGATGCTGGGGCTTCCATTGTTGGGGGTAATACCTGAGGATTCCGAAGTTATTAGAAGTACTAACAGAGGTTATCCCCTTGTGTTGAACAAGCCACCAGCTTTGGCAGGTCTGGCGTTTGAGCAAGCAGCTTGGAGGTTGGTGGAGCAAGATAGTATGGAGACTGTAATGATGGAGGAGGAGCCAAAGAAACGTGGTTTTTTCTCTTTTTTTGGACGATAGCGTGATGATTCTCTTCTTAGTAGTGGCTTTGGTAAGCTTTCTGTAATTGTTTGATTGTGTTTTTTGGAAGGTTCTCTGAGACAAGAAAACTGTGTATAGTAGAGAGTTAAACGCTTGCATTCTTCCTTTGTGACTATTCAGGATTCTGTTTGTAGGATAGTTAAAGATTAGTGCAATTGTTTTGTTTTTGTTGGATTTGAGCTGAAAACTGTGTCATGTGCGTCTGTGCGAAATGTGATTTTTCCTCCTCTCCTCCAATCTAAATTTGAGTTACTTAATCTCCAGCCTGTTGCCTCTTTACGTGCTATGCATGTACTGGGGAATTGCACTTAAAGCACTGGTCACAAGTAGATTTTATATAAGTTTCCCTCAGCAGTGGTAAATTTAGATATTTGTGGGTGTAAAATACCTGTGTTAGTGAGAGAATTATGTAGCCTCTTTGCAGCCAGCTCATTAGATGTTGATATGCACAGTGACTCAATCGAAATGGAACCTGTTTGAACTTCCATAAGCATTGAATAGAATTGATTACAGTGTACAATAATATTGCACAAGGCAAAGCTCCTGCTCTACAAAAAGAAACCAAGGAGGTGAATGGTGATCATTTTTTTTTTGCCAAGGCAAATACTTCTATTAATAATTTGGATATCTCCCTTAACCAAGTAGTAAATAAAAAATTGATGATCTACAACAACAATATCATTCTCTACAAAGGACGAGCTGTCTTCTGTATTAATAAATGCACCAACAAGAAACTAGAAATGAGGAGATATTCTTTAGATGTACATAGCTGGCCTAAACCTTCAAAGGCTCTCCTATCTCCTTCACAAGATCCACATGATTGCTAAGCTAAGGAGGCGGTCCATAAAGGGAGGAACTGTACTGTTACATACTCAAGAATCAAGACGATCAGTGATGCTGGGAGGTGAGCCGATAGGGCTCAAGAGTTACTATTGGGGTGCAACTGAGTGCTTTCTTACTCCACCCCTTCTGTATCCTTGACCGGGTCTGTTCCCAGAATGGTGAGTTTTTCTGCAGTAGGGAAAGCAATCAATGGATGCAAATATCACAAGCAGTTGAACATTATGATCATCATATCTGCATGATGAGATTCTCTATCATGAGGTCAGGCTTGCCGCCTTATATTTAATGCAGATGAATGTGCACAGCTCTAGGAACCTCGGCTTCAATTTAGCCAATTATGTGTGAAGGCTACAAACGTCTGAGTTAGCTGCCAGTCTCGTGAAGCAGTACATTATAGCAATCTGTGCTGCAATTCAATTAGTAGTTTACGACCCACTGAAGATATGTCTCCTGAAAAAGAGATGTCAATATCAAATCTCATAAATAAGAAGCCTAAAATTCGTGTCTTTTTTTTACCATTGATATTCCCTTCTTTGTTTTCATGTTTTCCTTTTCATCCATCTTGTGAAGAATGATCTCCTTAGACAATGGACAAATGCTATGCAAGGGTTTTCAGTCATGGAAATCAGAATGTTCACCTGCTCCTAGGGTCAAGATGACAGTTTCATGATCGGGATCCTTGGATATCTGAACAACCAGCATTTCCAGCACTTGTATCTGTTAAGTTAAGCACCATAAAGAGGGGGGGTTAACCAAGATGAAACACAAGTTGACTCGTGCAGTACTATAATTGATGTGGTATTCTTAGAACAATGGCAATAAATATGGTTATCTAGAGAAAGAGAAGCTTCCCTCTTTCCTACCATCACATTTCACGAAGATAATTTTCCTTTTATTCATTAGAGACCTAAGAATAGGAAGTCGATATTTTGTGAAATTAGACTTGATTATTCTCATGTTCAAAACATTTGTAACTACAAGGACATCACAGCAAAATTCCTGGCAACTCCAACATATACAACTGTGAGGAAGTTTTCTTAGATGCAGTGAGTTACGGCATACCAGGGAAGGAATAAACTCAGATGGTGGGCCAACTATAGATATTGCAAGATCGCGTCCATTGATCTTCCACAGATTTGTTTCTCTAGCTTCATAAATCTAGCAGCAGAAACAAATTACATCTCCTTAGCCAAGATAGAAAAAGGGGATAACAACATTAACTTAAGCAGCTTTACCATTGGAATTCAAAAATGGTAATACCTCTGTAATCACAACCCTATCCGCATTAGTGAATGCAATAGCAAAGTCATCTTTCAATGCTGCTAGACGACTGCAAATTCTGAAAATTTCAAGCATTGTGCAATCAATGTAATTGTAATTAGGAAGGAGAATACTCTTGTATATACCTGTATGTATGAGGCTGAAATATTACTACAAGTTTTTGAAACGGAAACCTCTGGCGTGCTGCTTGAAGAGCAGCTTGAATCTCGGTGGGATGGTGAGCATAGTCATCGTATATATGGCACCCACGGACTGTACCTATCCTCTCAAAACGTCTAGAAACACCTTCAAAATTTTGCAAGTGTAGTTTCAAAGAAGCAATGGAACTAAGAGAGTTTTTCTGATCCGTGGAAAGAGCACTGATTGTTGCAATGACCTGCCAGTTGGGATATCCAAAGCAGCAACAGAACTCAACAAAATTTTTCTTTACTAGCAGTGGGGAAATGAAACAACTTAGCAAGCTAAATCATGTTTATTTCGAATACAGATGCCTAAACTATGATATAATCACGAGAAGCCAACAAATTATTTTCCAGTTTTGGGCCCCGTTGATGTATCAACAAGTTAAAATTGATTAGCTGTACTGGCATTCGTAATAGCCTATAATATTTCAGTAAAGATCATAGAAAAGAGAAAACAGTTCTGCTACTTAAACGTCTACTTACACTGATAAAACAAAAAATAACTTTTAAATGTTATACTTACTGCTAATGAATTAAGAACATTGTGGACTCCAGGCATCTGTAGGCTGATGTCCGCAATATGAAGTCCCTTGTGAAACTGGAATAAGGAAATAATATCTTTAGACTACATACATGCACGGGAATAATAATTCAGAGAGTAGGTATGAATAGAAAACAGCAAAAAATTACTCTACATGGCATTATATTTTTCCATTTTTTCTGCAAGAATACTGTGCAGTGTGCACCATACAGAACTTGTAAAGCTTCAAATTCATAAACAGAAACAAAAAGTTGGAATTGACAATTTCCCTATAAAACAAAGTTTCTTCACAAGACCTAGAACCTATTTGTTGTCAATATATATTCTTTAATCTACAAGCAAATTCGGGTCCTCCAAAATCAAATGGAGAAAGTATAATAACTCAATTGAAGTGACACTGTAACCGTGCTGCAAAATTCTAGAGATGGAATAAGGTCAAGCACTCATATTAAGTCACGTGAAGATTCAGAATCAAAAAGAATATCAGAACCTGGTCTACTTCATATTTATTTGATCTAATGTTTGTTTTTTGTTCGTTCTAGTTATATGATCCCTACTCCAAATAAAAACTGTGACTAAACTTTTCAAATTAAAAAGTCCCAGTTCACAACTGAATATACAATGTCTTTTTCAAATTTCAGAGTGCATTTGGTAATGAACGAAAGCATGATTTATTTTCTGGTGTTTGGTATTGAGTTGGAAATTTCGAAAGTTGACTCTTTGATCCTTTTTCCAAGTACCCCAAATTTTATTGGTTATTTTGGGGATGGAGGGAGCAAGAAAGGAGCTTACTTCCCAAATGTTCACGTCATTGTGAGTTGTTGCATTCTTTCATAGTCTTTGAAAGAAACAGAACTAAGAAATTGTTTTGAATTGGACTCTGGTGAAAATAATTTACAGATTTGTAGAGGAAGACTTAGGACCCGTTTGTACATAGATTTCCCAAGTAAAATTTGGGGGGAAATTTGGCAAATAGTGTTTGTCCATACAATTTGTCATTATTTGACAAATATTTTTGGCAAATAACCCAAATTCCCAACTAGAAAAAACTAATAGTTGGGCCAAGTCTCATTATTTGGGAACTTTTAATAATTCAAATTCTACACCAAACTTTTATCTTTTACAAAACACCCTCTATAGTAGTTGTTTGCGTTGTTTTACATATTTTTTTACGTGAACATCAAAATAGTGATGGAATATTCAGTGAATATGAAAGTGATGATATGGTTGTTGATGAAAATGATGAACAATCGACTCAGGGTAACAAAGTCATGTGTTATGTTATACACATCTATGGTCAGTTTTGATAGTTTTTAAAACTTATGGGTATGAATCATATTTCTTAAAAAAAAGTGAAATATGTTTTCCAAATACTATGGCCAAACACATGGTGAAATTTCACCTAAATTTTCACCCAAGAAATCTATGGCCAAACGCTAGCTTAATTAATGATATCCATCTTACGTAGAGTTCTATTAAGTTGCTCTTACACTTTCTTGACAAGTGAATTTATGATCATGCAGCCTAGAGTTGCCAACTGAAGTACAAAGCACGTGCAGAATTAGCAAAGCATTTTCACTTTCTTAGGAATAAGCTACGTACAAGTTCCCTGAATGTTATTTTCAGATAATATTTCTAAGAAACTAATGAACTTATTTCAGTAGATTTCATCTAGAGCTATATATTTTAAAGAACAAATGTACTTACCAGCTGATAGTCACTACCCCGACAAGAGTTTGGGGATATTGATAAGGCATGCCAATCGTTACAACTAGAAATTCCGTAAGTTGAAATCTGGAATGCATCATTGTGAAGAACTGGAAGAGCAGAGCCTGAGCCCGTTTTGTTGACCAAAGAACATGCAACCGGACTGTAAATCCAATCAGAAAATCATTGTTGGAAACTACATTAGACATGAAAAATTGATATTTCCTTTGTTAGCCTCAGAATGAGATCAATTTATGTGATCTATAACTAAAGATACATAAGCCACCAAATGATAGTTTGTAAAACATAAATGAGACATTCTGTAATAGAATGATCAAGGTATCAGAGGACAACTAATAAGTTCACTTTTCTGGTTATGGAATAATGTTCCATATCCTCATAGATGCAGCATCCACAGGTTGGTTGAGACATGATTTATAAGAACTGTAGTCAGTGAACTCTGCATAGGACGTGGATAATATCTTCAGAGTACTGTTCTAAAGGACAATGACCAACAAAGTAGCAGCAGGCGTATATTTTCTGCTGTAAAATGAATATTGCATAGTTGATTGTTCTGTTCTCCTTCAGGAGATGTTTCCTATGAAAAATGAGATTTTTTTTTGTGGGAAATCTTCAACAAGTTTCTATTTGAGTAAGAAAATTTGATGCTAAATCCACTCAATCCATGAAATGTATCAACCTTGTAAGGGAAGTTATCAATATATACCTATCACCGCATAAAATTAAATGTCCTCCAACCCTTATCTGCCCTATGAACTTCCTGAAAATAGTTTTAACTGCTTCCTGAGATGAGATAGAAACAATCTGATGATAATCTGGTTATTTCCAGAGACCAAATAAATCAAATTTAGTCTACATGGCAGACTCTACAAGCAGTGAATCATCAACCTCGTCTTGAAACATGTCTACATGTTCCCAATCTATATTTGTTACCACAGCTATTTGAGGTGTTACTCCAAGGAAGCAACAGTCATATTCATCAGCCTACATTAGAAAGAACATAGATTAGACTTACAGGAATAACAATTATAATAATCTTCTATCTCTTAAAATTTTACAAAGAAAAACAAACTCATGCAGACAACCAGATACAAGAAAAGAGGTGTGAAAGGATGGGATACCTCCAGTACAAAGTTGCAACCAGTTCCACAGATGATGTTTCTTTCAGCAAGCTGCAGAAGGCAACGACGTCAAAAGTAAGTTTTGTGTGCAAATGAAAAAAACCACAGTAGTATTCAAATGCTCTAATGTGAACAAAAATCGACTTATCGACCTGCAAGCATTGTTGACAAACTCCCAATGAGCACATCAAGAGAAACTTCATACGAAGATGCAGAGTGAACCTACCTGTGGTACCCGAGCCCCAATTACAGCTGTAAGATCATCCCCCATTGCATTTAATACATAAGCAAGCATACTAGCTGTGGTAGTCTTCCCTGTATTGGTGAATAAATCAACAGAAAGCACGAGAAGTGAAATTTTGGTGTTAAAAAAGGCTGAAACAAGAGTAGATCAAATTACCAGACTAAATAATAGACAATAGCCAAAGACCTTCCAGAATCAGTCTCAGCTGATAGATATCATAGAGTTCAAAGCCAAACATCTTATCAGGCCTTAAAAGTTCTACACATGCACTCATAACATGAATTTTACCTATTAATTTGCTAATAACACAATAGTTCATTAGTAACATTGTTTTTTGCTTATAGGAAACCTGAAACTCTCTTCTCCAAAATGTTGCCTAAATCTCGTCTTTTCTCTTTCTCAGAATAACCCCTTCAGTCAATGGTGTTGTTCTTCTCTCTTTTGAATACTCTATGCCTTGAATCCTTCTTCACACCTATGTTGGAGCAAGACAGTCGAGTATGCACAAAAACCAGAGCAGATACGCATTCCGCCAAGAAGTGTTTCCATGGATCAAATTGCTAAGCTAATAAAGCAGAAGAGTTCCAAGGTTTTGGCAGAGCTGACTAACACAAGCGGAAATGCGAAATGGTTTACGCTACAAGCAAGATTGTGAAGTTCCTCGTATTTCAGATTCCTTGGGAACACGATATTACATCATGATTCTAGTCAAGATCTCATAAAATGTTCAGTTCTGTACATAATTACGTTGATATTGAACACAAGTACAATTGCACATGCGTTTCAAACAACAGATTCACCCAAGAGAAGTCGGCTAACACAAATGCATACACCTCAGGGAACTTTCTTCATATTTCAGACTTCCGTGTAAATACAAGCAAATATTGAGTCTTGTCAAAAATCATAACATTGTCCATGTTTAGCAAAGCTTGGCATCGAATAGATTTGTCACATATTGACAATAACCCCGCAAACACAAAAGAAGTAAGGTTACCATGGCTCCCACTGACAGCAATGAGGTTGTAACCTTTGGTGATCCTACCCAACCAAGCTCCTCGTTTGTACCTACAAGAACAGAATATCACTATCTAAGTCCAAGTCTAACTTCGGTAACAGAAATTCAATCAAAAAGTTAAGATTAACATACTCACACAGGTATTCCAACAAACTCGGCATGTAAAATCTCCACATTACCCCCACGAATCGCACTTGACACAACAAGGGCATCAGGCACCAACCCATTATTCTTTCTCAAATTAAGCTCAGAATGGCCTATATACACTCGGGCACCTGCTTCTCGCAATGCGTCCATGTTATCGCTCCACATCATATCAGAACCACTGACCTCATAACCCTAGTGTATTTTCAAATTTAGTTCAATTTAATTCTAACCTACCAAAACATTAGATGGGAAGTGGAAGAAAGAAAGAAGAGTAACAATTATTATTTGTCCAAATAATAATGTGTCGTTTGATTCATGTATTAGCATGCAAAGGCTATGATGCATAACATTGTTATGTGCTTAATAATAATGTAGGAGTTATGCAATTGTTATTCGATGGATAATAATACAGGCTTGGATTGTTTAATACCAAATGTTGCATGCATAGTTATATATTGCAAATGGATTGCTGAGTTTTATGTTGCAAAACACATGTTGTATTAATTATGAGCATTTTATGCCATGGTTATTTCTCTTTCTACAGCCAACAAAATCACCCCTAAGAGTTGAGGGAGGTATCACAAGCTATTTTATGAAATTGAAAAAGTCACTCCATCCATCCCAAAAAAATAAGACAGGGTTTTGTAACCATAGTCAAATCATTCTATTTTCTGTCTCAATTCAAACACGATTTCATAATCACTGGTAAATAAAATTAACATTTCTGAAACTCCGTAGCAAGTAACATCACATTCACAACTTTATAGTTACAGAAATTTCTAGAAAAAAACAGTTAACTACCAAATATAAAGTGTGAGTGACAGAGAATATATACTTGTTTGAGAGCAAGCATGGCGAGAGCGGACAAACCACAACCTCCGACGCCGACAAAGTGAATCCATTCCTTCCCTTTGCACTCTCTTGCACCGATGACTTCTGCATTGACGCAATCCGTAATCACTGGGGGTAATTTCAAAGAAGGGGAAGTTGTTCGAACGTATTTTAATTTGCGACTCTGAACTATTTGGCGGCGATTTGTGAGAGTAATTGCTTGAGAATAACAAGAACTTTTTTCCGGGTAATTCGCCGGTGACATTATTGCCGATAGTTCCATTTTTCGAGGTGGGGACGTCGGCCTCAAAGCAAAGTCACTCTTATGTCGTGTTTACTGTTTAGGGAGCATTCAAATTTCGCTAGAGAAAAAGAGAAGAAAATTGAAGTATGCAAAGGGAAAATAACTATTTTGGTCCTCATATTCTTGTTTAATTCCTTTGTAAGCCTAGTAATATTCCACGCAGAACATTTCACCTCTACTCCCCGCATAATTTATATTCGAACCAAACGAATCTGAATTAAATAATATGGGTGATCTTAGTGCAATTACTAAATGAAGCTTATGAGATTAATGGTGTGCTAGTTTTAAGAGGGATAATTTAGGTATTGCACATACTAATTTTAGAACCTTAATGCTAAATAGGAAATTTTTTTGTAACATGATTTTTCCAAGCTCTTTTTTCTTCTTTCATGGGTACGCGATGGAAATTAAAAAAAAAACTCAAAATTATGAACGAATGACTCAATATTTTTATGTTCTGGATGCGAATTCTACTCTATACTAATTGTAATAGAACAACTTTAGACAGTATTGATCGAGGATTTAGAAAAACAATATAAAAGAAAAAATATCATAGCATCTATAGGCACAAATTACTTTGGGGTGCGTTTATCAATTTTGAATTCTTTTTGTCTGATTGAAAATGGGGTCACTAATAATGCAGTATCCGACATTTTTTAATTTTTGTTGTTGTCCACTAATAGGGAAAAGTGCTTTCAGCCAAAGACTCAAGTAATTTCTAAGTTTGCAAATCTTACGTGTTTAAACAAGATTGATATCATAAGGTTAAGTTAAAAAGGAACTTACATTATGAGAATTTATTTAAAATTTTATTCTCAAAAATTACTTAACTTTATTTCTTATTAAAATAAATTATTTTTCTATTTATTTATTTATTAATTCAACCTATTTTGATATTTTCAAATCCAGCTCAATCCGTTCATTTGACTCCTCCCTGTAACTAAACATATTATAATGGAAACCAAACCAATTACAAAAGAACTTCTATCCCAAAGAAAAAAAGGAGTATCCTAACATATCAATTAAAAACTTTAACAATTCTATTCCTTACGTACATATCTTGACTTTTTTTGTGAGATTTCATAAATATTCCTCCATACAAATCTGTTACTATTACATTTGCATCATCAGAGCATTTTTTCAGCAAGCAGATCCCCAAGTTTTAGAGAAAAAAAACATAGAATAAGAAACTTATTTAAGTTTATCTATTAATATTCCATTCAAACTACGTAATATATTTACCAATATTTCTATCAGAAAAAATAATTGTGTACATACTAATAATCCATAAAAAATAACATATACTATTCCAGTAAAGCTAACAATATTTATGCTAATATTTTTATAAAAAAAAACTAATTGTATATCTGTTTATATTCAAATTATGCTAATTTTTATGCTCATTATTATTCTTATCAAACAAACAATAAAATAATAAGCTACTATTAAAATTCTTTAAAACAATAATCATATAGAATGATGTTAGTATTCCATCAAACCGAAAATATACGTTTGTTTTAAAGGTTTTTTTTTTTTTTTGTGGGGACTTAGTTCTGTGATATCTACACTCCAAGCATCTGACTATGCACCCTAAACATACACGTAATGCTCAATACTCGAGACTCACTCAAAAATTCTTTATCTCTAATTAGCATTGTTGATCCTCAATTATTATTTTTTAACAAATGAAGAATAAAATTTCAATTCGTCTATAAAAATATGAAGATTTAAACTAACTCAAACTAAGGAGTGATAATCTTTCATAATTACTAATTGAGAACATCGTGAGAATGTTAAAATATGTTCACTAGTATTTGATATTTCTATAGATCATACCGTGTAAATAGCGATCGAAGAAAAATTCAATTAAGGATTATTTTAACCTAAGTGAGATATGGTTTAGTGTTCCATAATAATCGTTATAGGAGAAAGTTTTAGTTGCAATTTTCACTTCCATTCATTCTACAGGTCAATTATTATTTTTTAAATTCAGTGCCTTTATGATCCATTGCAGTTATTAGTTTAATGATTTTGTCTTTTATACAAGGAAAAAAATAGTTAAATAAAATATCAAAAACTTAGAAAACGCGGTTTAACCATAAAATCTTTTCATTTATTTTCCCAAAGTACACAAGGTATTAAAATAAGAAAAAACAGCATGATTTTTTTTAATCTATACATAAATAAAATGGTAGTTTGGTGATAAGATGACAGTGCAATATTTTTATGTTAATGGTGGAAGGTTTAACAAAGTGACGAACTGACGATTATCTGTTAGTTCATGATGGAAGGATAATACATAAAGTATTATTCTAAATACATACTCCATCCGTTTCAAAAAGAATTGTCTAGTTTGACTTGAAACGAAGTTTAAGAAAAAAAAAAGACTTTTTAATCTTGTGATTTTAAATTAAAGTTATGTCAAATGTACCAAAATGCTCTTTAATCTTATGACCTTAAACATGCTGAGTGGAAAGTTGAAGTTAAAGTGTTACCAAAAAAAAAGAAATGAATCATTCTTTTTTAAACAAACTAAAAATAAATTAGGTTTTTTTTTTTTTTTTTGAAGAGAGGGAGTAATTGTTTAAGCAATCAGTTAGTTATCACTGTTGATACATAACCACCTGGCATTTTACGATAAGATTTGATGGTCAACTCATGACTAAAATATTGATATTGTCTAGAGCATAATTATTGACCATTTTTCCCCACTTTATTCCCACTAGATTCAGAGCAATAATGTGTTTATTTAAATTAGGGTCAAACTAGCTTAAAAGATAAAAGGTATAGCCTTTTAACCTGTGATTAATTAAGTAGTAGCAAAACAACATTTGCCATCTGTTGATTTTCTAATAATATGTACATTTTTAATTAGTGATTTCAGATTAAAATTTTAAAAATAATTTCATTTTGATAAAAAAGCTCTCTTATTTAATGACTTTTATGTGATATAAATTCAAAATAATTGAAGCCTTAAAATGGATATTGAACACCATCAAGTAACAAAGAAATAAAAAGAAATATGTATAGTAAAACCTCACTAAATTAATATAGGTGGGACGATGAAATATTATTATTTTGTAGATGTATTATTTAATCGATAAATTAATATTTATTAATTTAAAGAGTGTTTCGACACCGCAAAATTTGTTCATAGATGAAATCTCAGAGAATTTAAATGAACTCACTTGTGTAAACGTCATTCATGAACTTGAAGTCATGATTAATGATCTCAGTTACCGCAATAAAATTGACGTTAATAACCTGTTGGATGGATGAAAATGATACATGTTCAAAGGTCCAGAGCTTAGAAGAAATTGTGGATACCATTGAAAAAAACAATGTGGATGATAAAGTTGAAGATGATACAATACCTTTGGAACCAGTTACGCGTAAGGAAGAACTTATCGTATTTAGAACTCTTCACAATTTTATGGTGCAGTTCAAAAAGACAACACCGAAACTTTTGGATGCAATAAGAAAAGTTAGAGATGAGCTTCAACTAGATTTAAATTTTAACAAAAAACAGAACACAATAAAATCAAAATTTACTAAATTGTCTTAGATATATTTGTACTTTTAAAGAATTATTAATTTATAATATTAATGGGACCATATATTTATATAGGGGTCTTCTGAATAATATTATCTTATTATCTGATCGAAATGGGTGTTCTTTTCCATTGGCCCAAGTCAGGATCGAAGGAAAATATTATTTTAAAGAGGTTATTAATTAACCGAGTATTAATTTAGTGAGGTTTTTCTGTAATTATGTATGGCCTAATTATGTGCCTTAAGTTAGTGGAAGCATGTACTTATAATTTACTTGTCAAAATAAATGAGTAGAAATTATAAATTGTCCCTTTTCAACTTTTGTAGTTAAACAATAGCTAATATTCAGTAGTTTCAATTCCTACAAATAACATTTCACATATTACCATAACATTTCACTTGTAAAAGTTGAACCTTCACGATAAGTAATTCTTTTTTAATAATAAAGTTTTAAAAAAAACTAATCGTCCGCCCAAGTCATCAATTGATTCATTGAATCTATTATCATCTTTAAAAAGAGAATATAAAGAGTAAAACCAATCTTTAATATTTTTCCATTAAAAAAAAGTTTGACCAGCTAAATATGAAAGTATTGAAAAATCTTTTTCTACATACCAATCACATCATTATAATGATGAAAAATGATTATTATTTTTTTAAAAGTCTTGAAATTGAACAAAAATGTCCGCGGTTAATAATTTGGTCTAAAAATATCATTACCGTTAATAGTTTAATCCAAAATACACCATAATATCAAATATACCATGATTTTTTTTGTTATTTAACTATAAAATTTTATCCATCACCAATTCGTGAATTCTAATTGTACTAACGTCCATTTGTTGTTTATTGTTTTTCTTTGTGTTATACTATTGGACCTAACAATGCGGAATGTTGTCTCTATTGGTAACAAGATATATATGTTCCTTTGGTTTTGGTGGGCAACTCAATCAATAATGGAATTACACTCTTGACTCAATTAAACAATACTAAAGCAGTGTACTAGACTAGAAGAGAAATTAACTTTTTTGGGATTTGATTGTTCTCTTTAAATAGCAAAACAACATTTGGCATGTAGATAATGGATAATAATGGGCATAATAGGGGAGACCATTATCAAGACAAAAGTTGAATCATCTTTTTTTTCTTTTCCTTTTTGCAGTTAGATGTATTTGGACTGCCCACCTACAATATTATTATTGAGGCGACACATGGCATATTATATTATTCACTGGCCTTTTTGCTACATATTGTTAATGTTTTAATTTTTAATAGGATGACATACAAGAGTTATGTGGTATATTTTTTCAATTTGTCTTGAAATGAATGTCATATTTTTATTTAAAAATAATTATTTTAAAAAATTCTTAATAAAATAAAAGGAAATAACCAAAAAACTTAAATTATTTTTTTTTAAAAAGTATGAAGTACAAAAATCTCATACATTTGAAGGATATTATTTTCCCGTCTTATTCTCACTTAATAAAATGAACAAAATATTTATTAATAATTTTATTTTTAAAAATGTAGTAACTAGCATATTATTATAATATAAAATCACAAATATTATAAGAAAATTTTGATTATATCAAGTGTATACGTAACACAAATGGTAGGAGAAAATAGAGTCGGTTCTATTTTCCCGTGTTTGACGTGTACCGGCCAAACCTAACACCTCAGAATCCCACACGCATAGCACAAGCGCCAACGAATGAAGCACGTTGAAAAATCACCACCAACTGGGGCGTACTGTTTCGATAACAAATTACACCGTATATATTTAATAATTTTTTATTTATTTATATAGATTTTGGATTCTTTGAATATAAGAATAGATGTTGACTTACTGATTTAAGATGTTCAAAATTTACTGTTCTAATTCACAGCCAAAATACTATATTTTTATTTTTCAATCCCCCGAGAAAATATTGAATCCGTCCACCGCCACCAATACGATAAGTCTAATTGTACATTTCTTTGTTTTGAATTATCATTCTTCTGATTTGTCAACAAGTACCAGGATATCATATTGTTCACCTTATGCGTAAATGAACCAAAAAAGAAGACAAGGACCTTTCCATAGAAAGCTTGTTAAATTATATTATATTCATATATATATATTTCTATCTTTTTCCCATTAATGATCTAGAGCCTAAATACAAGTGCATTTTATTATTAGAAGTATCTTTTGATCATAATAATCCCTTAGAAATTTTAATTCTTCGGTTGACTTCCTTTTCCAACTCTTCAAGTCCTCCTACTTCTTCCAATTCCTGCACCAAATAGCCATTAATCCATATTCAGCCTCTATTACCATTATTCCTATTTATATATTACTCAGTATTGTGTTACAAAACAAAGAAAAATATTAAATTAGATTAACTACATATCATTTTTTAAAAATAAAATTTGGGATAGGGGGATTGGGATTGGAATTGGAGAGGGAATCGAACCCCCGTTAATAAGGTAAATGTTCAAATAATCAACGCGCTGAGCTATTAAGCATATCATAATTCATGTGACGAAGGGGAAAGAGTAGCACCTTAGGTCCTAGGAACAAGCCATATGGGACACCATCAAATTTTTCCGAGTGATGAAGCTGAAATCCCCAGACAGCAAAATCAAGGAAGATTGCAGTCGTTAGAATCCGTTAAAATATTAATTAATTAAAAAATAAAAACCAATCAATTAAATATTAATCTAATTAAATTATGGTGCTAATTTTGATTAAAATAAGATTTAAGAGTAAAGCTACAGTCCAATAAACTTTTTATTACCTGATGTGCTGCAGCTACCCTCCGAAAATAAGGTACGTTGGCAATTGGCCCTACAGGGAATCTCTTATGAACCAGTCCATCGTGAACGAACATGTAAGCCATCCCAAATACTGTGATCCCCAATCCCTGCATAAAAACCACATTTTTTTTAAATCTAAAGATATATATAACTTAAACTCAGATACGTAGTTGATGAAAACATACAGCACCGAAACAGAGGCCAGGGACAAGGCCTTTATGGAAGAAACCGTATGAAAGAAGAGCTATAGCTGGAACAGCATTCGTTATGGCGAAAACGTCGTTCATCTCAAAAGGTCCTTCTCTTGGTCTATGGTGTGACTGCAAATATTACAGTCAAAATTTTGAAAAACTTGACAAGAATCTTTATTTTTCTTAGCAAGAATCCAAATTAGTGTCTAATAATTTAGTGTAAATTAACCTCGTGCATGTGCCATAAAGAAGCATGCCATAGTGCTCTATGAGCCCATCTCGCCCAGTACTCCATTCCTACCTGAAGGACCACAGCATTAAATCACAGCAAATCAGCTCAGCACCAAACTTTTATTACTTTTTTAAACATTTCATGCTTTAACCTGTTTCAATTTATATAATTCAAATCGAATAAAATTAACAATTAATAAATCCTTTAAATTGTTAATTCTTATGACTTATATTTTTTTATTTAATTTCTAAATATGTAATATTTTAAAAAGACCTTAAAGGTCCCATGTCCTAATACAGTCAAAATAAAATAAAATTAATTCTCTAAATTCGAAATATGCCATACGGACGAAAGAAGTATTGAACATGAGAAGAAGAAAAAACGGAACTTACGGCAGCGCCAAACGAGAGAGTGAATGTAGCTAACATTTCAGAAAAAGGCACTTCTCCACCCTATCCAAAAAGCTTAAAAGATTAAGCTTAAGAAAGAAGAACAGAAAGAATGGAGAAATTAATCAATTAATTAGTACCTCCATTTGCCATGAAAATCTGTAATAAACCGACAAAATCGCCATAGAAGTAATCCCCAAACTAGACATCACAGCCGCCACAAGATAAGTAAACCTCTCCGATTTCTTCCTCGCCAATTTTTCCGCCAGCCAACTGGCAACTAAACTCTTTTCCTCATTAATCTCTACTTGTATCTGATCCTGTATTACTTCACTCTCACTTTGGATAGTACTATTCAATTTCTCATTCTCCAGCACAAAGCAAACCGCCAACCTCGGCTTTCTTCGAGACAGCAAAATTGCGCCAAAATTGCGAGTTAACGGAGAGAAAAACAGAACTGGCGGGGCAGTTGAGGCGGATTTTGGACCGGGAAACGGATTGTGACGGAGACAAATAGTTCGGGAACCAGCGGAGGCTGAAATTCCGGCCGCCATGGACGGTGGAGGATACAATTTAGCTGATGGATTTCAAATTCAGTGAAATTGAAAGGCAGGTTAAGTGGACAAATACGATGGATATTCAGTTTGTGGAGTGCTTGTGGAAAGTGTATAAATAGAGTGCAAATGTTACGTTGCTGAACGTGTTGACACACGTTACTGCCATTAAGCATGGAGGGGACTGGGGTCCTCCTAACTAACTAGTTGTTGAACTTATGGTCCCCGTTTCTGCAAATACTACAAGATTGCCACTTTTAGTAATTTAATTTTCTCACAATTCTAAAGTAGTCTCACTCCCTTCTAAATTTTTAATTATTATTTTTTGTATAATTATATGGTATTTGGTATCAACTAATTCAATTAAATAACATATAATTTTTTTATAATTTATATATGTATTTAATGATAATTTATATAGGTTTTTAAATTACAAATTAAATACTGTATTAAGTTATTATTAAAAGCTACCAAACATGGTACTTACTTGCATAAGTCATTTCAAATCATCTACCAAACATTTTATTACTTTTACGTTTAAAAAAAAAAAAGAATTAACAAAGTATTTTTTTTTGTTAACATCTTTTAAAAGAAATTACGAAACCTAATTTTAGAAAATTGTTCGCATGAGATGAAATAATATCAATTAGTTACGTAAAACACAACTTTAATTATTTGAGTATAGAAGATAACACCTTACTAGTTTAATTAATGAAAAATAACGAGATAGAGAAAAATAAAAATTACAAAACTATAAAGATAAAAAAAAATTAATTACATAAAACACAAATTTGATGAGTATATCCCATTGATATATCTAAAGTCATGTAAAAAAGATACTTTATTAATTTAATTAATGAAGAATAATACAAATTTAACTATTTGAATATATCTCGTAACGTAACGTATTTAAATTATCATACTTAAACAATCCCATATTAATTTTTATTAATGAAAAACAACAAAAATATATCAAAAAAAATAGGAATAAAAAATGACCATGAAAGGGCATAAGAGGAAAGGGGGGTGGGATAAATCGGCGCAGTTTTTATTTTCATTTTTTTGGAATGACGGTTATCGCTTAAATATTCAAAAACTCCGTATTGGGAAATGGGACGTGTCTAATTTTACTAGGTGAACCAATTTTTTTAATTTTCTATTGTATGACGAAATTTGGCACTTTTTGATTTAGGCAACAGCCAATACAAATTAATTGACCGACTAACTCAACTGTGTGTGTTTGGTACGACGCAAAATATATATTTTTATTTAAAAAGAATTCATACTTTATCCATATAACTTTCCTAACGTGTTTAAAATCACGCAAATTTAAAAGGAGGGAAGAATTATTAAGCGAAAACTACTCTTCTATTTCATTCAATGTGCATACTACTTAGTTTTTGATGTAAATTCGAATATAAATCTCAAGTTTAGAATAAAAATTACTTTTTATATACGTATTTAAAAATGATAAATTATAATAATTAATAATTTAAAATATTTAAAAAATTATGACTAAAGAAAAAATATTTTCATAACGAATAGTAGTAAGTACCACACAGGGTAAAACAGGAGTACGGCTATAATTGCATAATACAAGGTAACAAATTAATTGATGTTATCTTTACTAAGAATTTTTTTCCTCTTTCAAATTTTGATGATCTTACATTTCTATTGGAAAGGGAGAACAATAAGCTGTAGTTTTTGCATTTGGTTTGGTTTAGTTAAAATGAAGTAGTGCATGATTAATATATGAATTACTATAATTAAGGTCAATACTATATTTTTAGCTAGAATAATATAGGAGGGAAATGAGTAAAACAAAGAACGTAGAGGAGAAGAGAAAACAATTTAGGAGGGAAATGCGTAAAATGAAAAGATCAATACTATATTTTTAGCAGGTCATTAAATGATTTAAAAAATTAATTAAATACATTAGATAACTTTATAGATAAAATACAACAGTTGAATAATTTTGAAGTTATAAAGGAAAACTAAGAGACTTTTTAAGTGAAGAATCCATAATTGAATGTTATACGAGATATTATTTCTTAGAAATCTATAGCTAAAAATGTTGGAAAAAAGACATAACTACTTGAAGTTTTTACAGTTTGTTTCTTCTTCGAGAAAGGATGGCTGATAATTGCTCATCGTATAAGAAATTTTCCATTGCTACAGAGCCATAGAAAAGAAATATTTCTAAATATTGAAATATTTTTTTCAAGTTTAAATTTCTAATCTATGGAAATATTTCTATCTGATGATTTTTTTTTTTTCAAGTTTACTCTGGCAATATTTTTATATTAAAAAATAAATAAAATTTTAAATTTATCATTTTATTTTTAATATCATACTTCTAGCAACATAAATTTTATAGCGTGTTTAAAACCACGTAAATTTAAAAGGAAGGGAGAATTATTAATTGAAAACTACTCTTCTATTTCATTCGATGTAGCGGGCATACTACAGTAGTTAGTTTTTGCTACAAATTCAAATATAAATCTCAAGTTTAGGATAAAATTACATTTTATATAAGTATCTGAAATAATATAAAAATATTAAAAATTATAATAATTAATAATTTAAAAGTTTTTAAAAATCATGACCAAAAAATATATTTTTCATAATGAATAGTAGTACCACATAGGGTAAAACAGGGGAAGAGAGTTTTTTTTCTTCTTATAGTTGCTTGATAGGTAACAAATCTGTCACAAATTATTCTTTCTTATTTATTATAGTGGAGGACACTTTAATTAATAAAAAACGTTTTCTCTTTCAAATTTTGATGATCTTACATTTCCATTTGGAGAGGGAGGACAATAAGCTATAGTTTTCGCATTTGATTTGCTTTAATTAAAATGAAATAGTGCATGATTCATATATGAATTAATTAAGGTCCAGAGGGTCAATAATATATTTATAGCAAGAATAATTTAGGAAGGAAATGGGTAAAATAAATAACATAGAGGAAAAAGAGTGTTAATTAATTATGTTGGGTGATTTTATAAGTATAATATTGAATAGTTAAGTATCTTTGAGGTTATAAAGAAAAAATGAGTGATTTTTATTTTCTAGGGGCATGGGAGCCTCAGCTCATGCATCGATTTATCGAAATAACCTCCAGTACAAAGAATAAATAAAGGGCGGGCGCCGAAAAGGAACCAGCCCTGCCTCTTCAAGAAAGCTTTGCTTGATAGGCGCTGCCCACTCACTCGGACAATGCTCTGAACACGAAGTGTGCAGTTCCCCGCCCCCTTCTCCCATGCTGAGTCACAGAAATTTATAAAAACATTTTATTTTATGCAATTTGTGACGAGTTAGGTTAATTTGTACTTACGGTCGGGGACAGGTTTCTGCTCTATAGCTAAAAGTGTTGGGAAAAAGACGTTATTATTAAAAGTTTTTATAGTTTGTTCACTGCCCTAGTGCTATAGAAAAGAAAAGGAAAAATTATTATAAGAATCAAGTAAAATAAAATAAAAGGAGTATAATCAGTTCAAATAAATCTAAATTCCGTTGGAGATAGAGTTTGAAACGCGAAACTATCACAATTGATCCATCAAGAAATGTAAAAGGCTAGTGAAATTTGAGTTTTGGAAGATCACTAATTAGTTGGAGTCATATTTATTTAGGTAACTCATAGAAATCCCACTAGTTTAGGAGGTGATTACTTAGACACATGCCAGTTTGTAATTGATGCGTCTAAATACGCCTAGATACATGTATCTCGGGATATATGAGGTTAAAATTATGTGTAATTTATTCTAGATACACTGCATCCAAGTGGATTTGTATGTATTTGAGATACATAGATAAATCTCGTCTCTCTCATTTCGCTTGTCACTCTCGTATCTCGTTCGCGTATCTGGTATTCCATATACATGCGAATCACATCAAATATATGTTTTTTGTGTGATTTGCATGTATCTGAGATACATAGAAAAATCTCACTCGCCTCCCTCCGGTTCTCACTCGTCTCTCTCCCTATTTCAGTGTATCCAGTAGCAAAAATATGTATCGAAGTGTATCTGACTTGAAATATGATATGAAATCATTATAAATTAGTGAGATAAAATGTAATTATTTTAAACTATAGAAAAAATTAATAAATATGGTAGATATATTTGTATAATTAGATAGTTTCTCCGTATATTTATGTTTGAGGGTAGGTTGTGATTAATCACTATAAACTTGTAAAAATTCAAGATAAAAGTATGAGAAATCTTAAACTTCAAAAAAAGCTATCTCCTCTCTCTTAAGTAATTTATGGCGTGCATAGTAGTCTGTAGTCATGGAGGGGAATTTACATATGCTTCAGCAATCAGAAAAAATTAACAATCTAGTGAGAAATTTTTTAAATCAGTCATTCTTCTACATGAAGAACCCATAATGGTGTTTGATTTCAAAGACGTTAAAAACATTATCAAGAAAGAGAATTTACAGTATGCTCTCATTGTCAAATTCAAACATGAACAGGTCAGAACTTTATATCTACAAAAATATTGTCTCAACAATTATAATTTAAGGGTAAATATAACATTGGATTATTAGAAAGTTAGCATGTACAATTGCAATTCACTTTAAAGGGAGATTATATTGCAATTTTTTTTTAAAAAAAAATAGCCTAATTAAGTTTATCGATATCGTTATACCACCTTGAATAAAAATAGATGCAGGTAACTACTCTAGTAGTTCAATCTAATGCGTCAAAGGATACTGTTTGTAGAAATTCTTTTGAAGCGCTTATTTGGACAAAGAATTAGCGTCAGTTGATTTCAATTCTATAAAGGGCAAGACTTTGATTGGGGCCTATTATGAAAATAATATATAATATGAAAAAAAAAATGGTAATGTTATGACTCCAACATTACAGGTTCTAACTATAAAGTAGTTAAGATTATTCAAGAAAATCAAGATATTATGTTACATAACTCAATCCAACAATTAAGCCATTCATGGTCACATTTAACACCCCGACTCATAAAGCCCCTTTCTAATATTTGGATTCATTTGGTGAATATCAAGATGAATTTGAGCAGTTCTTATTGTTATTACTCTCTAAAGCTAATTTCACAAATAATTTTATCATTTCAAAGAGAAATGGCGGAGATGAATGCTCCTAGGCAGGTTGATTTGATTGATGAAGAAGAGAAAGTTTCACCTCTTTCAGTGAATAGCAAATTAGGTCCAAAAACTTCAATATTTGTGCTAGTGTGACTGCAAAGAAGAATGAGCCAGAGACCTTAGCGCCGAGATTTAGTTCAGTTAATGTTTATGTTTTTTCTTGAAATTTTTGAAAGATTATTTCAACTAATATTTATGTTATTGATTTGAACGAAGATTTTTTGATGAGGGCGAGGAAGATAATATGTTGGACATATACTTTTATAAAGTGGCTAGGGATGTGGATATCTCATCTAGACATCAAAGGAGTGGAAATAACAAAATAAAAAAGAAAACACATTGAAGGCCGCACAATTGGGATGGTAAAGTAATTCGGGATTTTGTTCCAAGACACAACTTGTCGGATTAACCACATAGACGAAGATTTTTCCATATTCTATTTCATTAATAACTGAATTAAATCTAAATGGATTGCTTGGTACCCACTGCTTCAAATATGAATTAAAAATAATATCACATTGCTTGACCTCTATTTAATAGGATCTTGAGGAAAAAGATTTTATTTCCACCAAGCTAAAACAATATGGTGATGTCTCTAGTAAGCTAAAGTCATCGTTTAATAGCTGTTTTGTTTCACTTTCTTCTTTACAAATAAAAACTTGAAGTTTTAGTTAGGATTAGAAATCTCTACCGTTACACTTTGGAATAACCGAAAGGATGTGGTGCAGCTTAGTAGCGCGTTTGTTTTGGCTACAAAATGTCACAGATTCAATCCTGTCATCTCTATTTACACGATTGGCGAACCAGAATCACATCATAATGTTAATAGCTTCAACAAAATCCAATAAATCTAAGAAGAAGTGATGAACTATCAAGTATTATTAGATAGATTTGAAAACGAAGACAAGAAAAACATATTTCAGGTTCTTATAGGACGGACAACCAATTTTTTAAATATGTACATTTATACAGAAAATTTGTAGAAACTTAGTGATGGTCATGGAATACCTAGTTCTATGTAACTCTTATTTTCTACATGCTTGTTAATTAGTAGAAATTCGTTAGTTAATTGAGATTGATAACACGACCTACCCTCTTTGCTTGTACTTATGCCTATTAAGGACTTTTAATTTTAACTTTAATAGAAGGACACTCGGCACTCCATTTAGTGGGACAAATTTATGCACGGAACAGTTTTGATCCTTTAAACTTATCAAAAATCAACACTTTGAATATCCATTAAATATTTAATTATTTATGTTCGTTAGATATGATCGAAATAGTGAAAAATAATAATAAAGATTTAATCATATACACCAAAAATGCTCCATTAAATTCTAAAATTTTAAAACACAAAAAAAGTTACACTAGACATTTAAAATATACAAAAAAAAAGAAGAAAAAAAAGTAGTAGTGAACATTATACCAAACTCTAGAAATAAACAAAAGAATAGCATATACTACAAAAATTGTACCTTTCAAATGTGAGTTCCTGCTAAATCCTAAGAGAATTCAATAAATATTTGACAGAGATAAAAAATAATTTCTCCGTCCACTTTTAATCATCATAGTTTCCCTTTTTAGAGTCAAATAATAAGAACTTTGACTAACATTTTACGATATATTTTTTCATCATACTGATATGTAAAAAATTATAATTTATAGTACTTGTTGTATAGTTTTTGAATATCTAATTTTTTTTGTTTAAACTATTGAATTAATGTAATCTAATTTAACTTTGAAAATTAGCAATTTACTTTCGAAAAGTGTCACATGACAATCAAAAGTGGACTAAAGGAGTATTTGACTTTTGATTTGACACATTTAAAAGAAGTAAAACTTATTAACTGCATTAATACATACATTATTACTTTGAACCTACTCTTAAATATAACGAACCATTATGTCATTTTCTTTACAATTGATACTTCAGAGTCCATTGTCCCGATTTATCCCTTATTTATTTCATTTGTAAGATTGATTGCCTTGGCTTTAAAATTGCATTTCCGATTAAATACTTTCCAAATGCAATATAGCAAGAGGATTCTCTCATAACCAAATCATTAAATTTCTTATTACCAAATTTGCATCTAGTAAATTCAGTTTCTCTCGACTTTTAAATAGCAAAGTTTTCGCCATAATAATTGGAATAAGATTAATATACTTACAAATGTGAAAATCTCCTCAAATGGTTAGTTATTAAATGTTTAGTTTGACGCACAATCTACACTACAGTATATAACAGAATCATACAACCAATATTCATTTATTCAAAAGCTTTTTGTTCATCAATGGAGTTGTATCACAAATCAACATGCCATGTAAATCTATTTCTCTTTAATTAGGCCATATACATTATGCATAGATCTTCTCAATGTCCATTAATTATAAATTTACCATTTTCATTGATTCTTATGGATTTTTCTTTATTTTTTGGAACAGTTTATAGGGAAATTGATGGTCGTTTTGACATGGGGAATACTTTGTCTTAGAGCAGCGGAATGTATTGAGTATGAAGCTTTAAGTTGTCGAAAACACACAGCATTATTGACAGATTTTGGAGGCAAAGGTGACGGAAAAACGTCGAACACAGAGGCATTTCGAAAAGCTATACATGAATTGAGCAAATTTGCAACAGATGGGGGAGCACAGCTCATTGTTCCTCCTGGAAAATGGTTAACAGGGCCATTCAATCTAACTAGTAAATTCACTCTTTATATACACCAGGATGCTGTCATTCTAGTTTCTCAGGTTTCATTCATTCCTTTCCCTTTATTTTTTTTACTTCAAAGAAAATTGGTTTGATTGGGAACCTGAACTTTCACCTTGTTGGTGAGAGTTCGATTTCCCATCTTGTAATCCCCTCCTCTATTTGCCCTTTAAAAAAGAAGAAGATAAAGGACATTGGTTTGATCTTTTTTCTTATCCTAGGGGTAAAAAGGAAAGAAATCAGCCCGAAAACTATCTGGTTGATCACATAAATTAATCACCGAACCAGAAATGTTTTGGTGAAAAAGAATGTGAATGAAGGATCTCACTGAATTGAATCTATTCATGTTTAAATGTGTACGAAAAAATCATTGTTCAACTCTTTCACAACATTACAAACAAACAAAAGCCCTGTTCTCCCGCTCTATCTATTCGAGGGATGGGAGGACAGAGGAATTTGGTCTCCAGGATTTATTTTGTTCTTTGATACCCCTTAAAATCGTCAGCAGGTATCAATGGTTACAAATTAAAATCAGAAAATATACACCATATTAATTTTTCAGATAACCAATTGTGTATTATCACAACTACATTTTTCTAAAATTGGTAACCATTGATACCTGCTGACGATTTTTCTAGAAAATATACACCATATTAATTAATTTTCGATATTTTATTTATAGAAATGACACATAAGAATCTCTATGTAAGCTAGGCATTTCACTTTAAAGAACTACATTAACATTATATGTGAGTTGACCTAGCAAACCTAGACGAGGTTCCTTGACGTAAGCAGTGGTGTAGCCACATACTAATTATATAGTTCAAACTTTACTTTTTTATACATATATAATGAATCTCGGATACCCTTAACAAAATTCTTGACTTCACTTAAGATGCAACAGTTGTTGGTAATATACACATATGTGATTGTTTGTACAGGATGAGGCAGAGTGGGATTTAATTCCACCATTGCCATCTTATGGAATAGGAAGGGATAATCCAGGACCAAGGTTTATTAGTTTCATTTTTGGAACAAACTTGACTGATGTAGTCATTACAGGTAAATATCCTCTTTGTACTATCAAGACAAAATAATATGCCAAGTACAACAATTACTTCTGAAGCTAATTGGGATCAGACGTATGAATCCTCAATATCATTAATCCTCTGTTTGGGTCCATAATATTTCAGACACTGATGCCAACACTTCTAAGGTTAATTGTTTTATATGTATGCTGATGATGATTAGGTGGAAATGGCACCATAGATGGTCAAGGTCAACTGTGGTGGACTAAATTTCGACAAGGTCAATTGAAAAACACCCGACCTTACCTGATTGAGATCATGTTTTCTGATCATGTTCAGATTTCCAATCTTACATTGATCAATTCTCCTTCATGGAATGTCCATCCTGTTTACAGCAGGTTTACTTTCTTGTTCCTCTCATTTGTTTATATCATATCCTTTTATAATTCACGTGGTCATCTTTGGATTTGTGCCATGTAGAGCCCACTAAAGGAAAACCCGCCTACAAGGAGTTTCTCCATTCTCAAGGGACGAACTAGGCATCTGATTAAGGGTGGAGGGATCTTATCATCCCACCATACTCCCTAGTGGTGCTTGTTAACATACTTTGATATGTATTCTTTGATTCTATTTTTTTTCTTCCGAAAAAATGCAGTTTTGTGGTAATTAAGGGATTAACAATCCTTGCACCAGTTGATTCACCAAACACAGATGGGATTGACCCAGGTTTGTTACAAGAACAGACTCTAGTAAAAATGTGAGAAGATGACATCCTCTAGTGTAGTTACTAATTCATATTTGGTTGTGCAGATTCTTGTTCCAACACAAGAATTGAAGATTGCTTCATAGTCTCGGGGGATGATTGCATAGCAGTGAAAAGTGGTTGGGATGAATATGGAATAGCATTTGGAATGCCTACAAAGCACCTAATCATAAGAAACCTCACCTGCATATCACCTGATAGTGCAGTCATCGCTCTCGGAAGCGAAATGTCCGGTGGCATTCAAGATGTGAGAGCTGAAAACATTGCAGCAATTAGTTCTGAATCAGGCCTGAGGATCAAAACTGCTATAGGAAGAGGGGCGTACGTTAAAGACGTGTTTGTGAGAGGAATGACATTGCAGACAATGAAATATACCTTTTGGATAACCGGCGATTATGGGTCTCATCCTGACAATCATTATGATCCGAAAGCACTTCCTGTCATTCAAGGAATCAATTTAAAAGACGTTGTAGCTAAGAATGTGACAATAGCAGGGAAATTAGCAGGGATAGATGGTGATACCTTCAATGGAATTTGCATATCGAATGTGGCCATCGAGTTGTCAGAACAGGCTAAGCAACTACAATGGAACTGCAGTAATATAAAAGGTGTTTCTAGCCAAGTCAGTCCTCAGCCGTGTGCTCTGTTGCCTGATAAGAAAATTGATTGTCCTTTTCCCACTGATACTTTACCTGTTGATAAGATTCAGTTCCAGACTTGTGCTGCAGCTACTACTATGCATTAAGTAAAAGATAGTGAAATACCCAGCTAGTCCCTTGTTATGCTTTAATTTTTTGGAACCATTTTGATTATTAATTAAACAACATTTGCTCCAGTCCATGGTTTCCAGTCTTCTAGTAAACTCAATTTATGGATGTTCCTGCCAATGCTTCACTCTTGGACTTGGATAATATGTCCCTAAGAATACATCAGCAAGTAATCTTTAAAAGGCCTCAAAAGAAGCCATTGGTATTTGTTGGGGAAGCGGGATGTGGACTCAGAGTGGGTGTTAAAACACAACAGATACAACTAATTACGACTTTTACTGCCTTATTCCATTTTTTATTATGTTGCAATATGCATAAGTAGCTGATGTTATACATAGCAATTGAAGTAAAATATAGGAAGAGGTGATCAAGATATGGATGTTGCTGCTAAAAACAGCTCCAAAAGTTAACATGAGAAATGATAAACATCATCAGCTCTCTAAAGTTCCAAGATAGAATGATTTTGGGATGCACAAGTTATTGATTTCTCCAATTAATGGAGCACTTGGTGGGAGGGGGAGCAACTTGATCTCGAATATCTTTGGCCATAGTTTCCCTGTCACTGCAATGAAGAACAGAATGGTGTCATTCACAGAGCCATCCAAATTCTAAGGATCACTAAATTACACTGTTAAAACACAGCATCATGGCAGAAATTCCTTTATCGGACATCTTATATTGGTACCAAAGGTACAAATTGTTTTGTGCCTTACAAATCGAGGCTACTAGTTAAGTTGAATGAGAGCTTCCGATGCTTGGATTGCAGGTTAATGATAGAGGGAGAGGGAAGACAATTAAACCAAAGGTGAAGACTGTGTAACAAGGTTGAGCAACAATATGACATAAGAACATACAGGAAGATAGAGCCTTCAAGATTAGAAATATTTTATTGATACTCATTCGGCGAAAATTGAAAATTGGTTGCGTATTATAGAATAAATTCTAAGAAGTTAAGCTTTAAGTGCCTATCTATCCAAAAAGCTGATGAAGATCACACAGAATACTATAATGATCAATTCTTACCAAAAATACGGTCACCGTCTCTGTCCCATGCGATTCCATTCAGGACCTCAAAGTACTGCAGTGAAGAGCAATAGAGGATTTAGTTTTCGCTCTATATTTGCATCAAAGAACCTGGGGGGGGGGGAGCAAGGGAATACGAAAGTGCAAGGGATAAAGTTCTTTCGATGATGGAAGTTAAGGACTTTACTAGTTCCTGTTTATTCAGTTGAAGGAGAGGAAATGAAGGTAATCAATATGTTTATAGTATTATCCTTAAAATCTTGGTGCAACTTATTTCATATATGGAAGCATTTCTCACTTCCCATCAGTATAGCCTTCTGTCCATCTAGTGTAGAGGCTATTAACTTTTCTTTCATCTTCCCTCCTCACTCACTCTGAACAAGGTACAGCCGTACAGCTAATTACCCATCCATATCATCAACCAATGTTACACCATCCAAGGCTACCAACAAAACATAATAAAAACCAAAAAGGAAAAGAAAAGGCGAGAGACAGAGAAAGAGAGGAACAGAAAGAGATACCAAAATAAACAGAAAACAGCTCTTAGTAATACTTCTTATGTAAAACGGTAAAAAAGTTACCTTATAGCCTCTTGATTTTAAATCTTCTCTGAAAGAAGTTAAAGTAGCTATCTGTTAACAAATCTTGACCAGAACTTGTGAACTGCAATACATTACGACAAAGAGCAAAAGCTAATACCTTAGAGATTGAAGGAGAATCCACCCGATCACAGTGCCATCTTTTGGTGAAATTCTAGCAATGCAATCAGTCTGCAGAGAAAGGCAATACCAACATTATTTTGGTCTCTAATTCAGTGTCAAACTTGGAGCTAAGAAATATGACACTCAGATGTGGAAAAAGAAGGTTATCCGTCACCATTTAGTGTCATACTCATAACCATATCAAATGGGAGTACGCTTATAAAGAGGCTTGCCGAGACAGGTTGCTCTAATTTCTAGCTGAATAAGAAAAGGAGAGGACTTAACAGAGTGGCACAAATAGAATATTGGTTCGTACAGTGATGCCATGCACAATATATATCTTTATCGGAAACCCAATAAGTTATACAAACTTATATGACATAATACAACTAGCTTCTCGAGCAAGGTTGTTTTCTGGACCTATTCCACTGAATACCATAACCAAAACAACTATTGTTAAAGTTGCTCAATGGCTTTCTAAATATGTGGATAGTGTAAATAAATGGGAAAAACAAATCCAAAGCCCAAATGGAACTCGGTAAAAAGAGAGATTTATACCCCATAGACATTTGACCATACTTCATCTTTCACATACTCCAGCTCATTGAGGTAGCGCACTTCATGCCCTTGAGACTTGACAACTTGTTTTCTGATGACTGCATTAAGAAAAGAGTATCTCCATTTTCAGGAAGCAAAGAAGAAACTAAATATCATGTAGACCGTAGATGGAAAAACCTTTCATCGTCTTAGGGTCAATCTTATATAATGTTGATGTTCCATCACTTCCAAAAAGTACTTTCCCATCAGTTGCCAATCCCCAACCATCTTGCATGTGATGAGTGAACTTTTTAAACTGCATATAATTTCAATTCTAAAAATAGTGAGCTAGGGGTAACTATAAAAAAGAATTTGGTTGCTCCAATAAAGGGCTTCCGCCAGGTTCTTAAGAGAAGGCTTTAGTCTATCAAATTTTCATAGTTTCATGTGAAGTTATAGGAAAGGAGAATTTCGTATTCGAGATGATAATTTTAACTTGAACGTCAAATCAAATAGAAGACCTAACACCACATATCAAGGATGAAACAGCACAATATTAACGGTTAACTAACATGTGAAGGCTGTGAAGTTAATTGAGGCAATAATCCTACAGACATACTTTTCTCATAAAATACATCAGGAGCTTTCATATTACAACAAGCAACATCCAAATTAAAATCATGAAAAGAAGATGATTCAAATGAAAGCACACAAAGTAATGGAGGCAAGCATACTTTGCTAAAGTTGTATCGATCATATATGAAACCAGTATCCTGCAACCATGTTAGTTGGAACAAGCTGCAAAAATCGACAGTTGTTGCATAAGAACTAGTGATCAATTTAAATTCAAAAATAGTAAACTATTACAAAAAGATAAAGGAAAGTAAACAAAAAGACACAACGATCAAAAAGGAAAAAGCTAAAGAAGAGAAAACTTGGTCTGGTCTAATGTACACCAGAAAATATATCATGATTCATGAATATCTAAGTAATCCTAAAATCGGCTTTCTCTCTCTTCCAAATTAATTGTTCTAGTTTCTATTTTCGGCTATCTCAAGCACGTTTTCATTAAAGGGAAGCCATTTTTCCATAGATGTATAATTTTAAACCCATTTCTTCTTCTATGTATTTAGTCAAAGTTGGAAAACCAAATCGGACATAGGGAGTGCCGAAGTTGTTAATTTAGTAAAAGAAAGACTGCTACTTAGAGCACAGTCAAAACTTGAGATTATAAACAAAGTTTCCCCAAATTCGAGTCGGTTAACTATTATTTGAAACAATATTACTTATCTGCAGTTTCATAATGACAATAGGCCCAAAACTAATACAAAAGCTAAATGCTATTGATATATAAGCAACACTAGGCTTACAGATATTCCTACCAAAATTTGATGTGCTCATACCCGTTAAAAAAATGCTGCAATATTCAGGACAGAATTCAATTGCAACCATTACAAGGAGATGATAGAGCAGCATATAAGTACTGCATATTATCCAATCTGATAAATGAAAGATTGCTTACTTAGCAGTTATCACATCACATTTTCCACATTATGTCCAGAATCAGGAAATGATGTACGTATCCCTTACCTCTCACCAAGAAGAGCTAAACCCTCTCCAAAGTCAGAAGCCTGCATTTCATGAACAGTCTCAACCTGTGGAGCCAGCAATAGAAGATTCCTTTTAGGTCCAAGATGGCACACTTTATGTTTCAACAATAGATACCTGTTCTTTCTCACACGATAAACTTCATAAAAACGGATAATGCAGCTTATAGATAGATATGTTAGCATTTTCAACTGGCAGAAGCTGTCCTGTGCGCCTGCTATACTAAGCAGAAATGTAGTGACAAAATCTTCTTACTCTCCAGCCATGACGGAGAACCCAACAGAGAAAAACCAAACATAATTACTTATTTTAAATCCTCACAAAACTTCAAAATTGTATTATAGTTTTACTTTTAGTAAGCAAGTTGTAGACATACCTTACCATTCAGCAACGCAACTTTTCGAACAGATGACTGCATTTTTCAGAAAGAGAGAATTACCCATGTCAAGCCTAAACAATAATCATGAAGTCAAATCAAGTATATATATATTTAAGTCAACTCACACGTCCGTAAAGTCCAGTTGATTCAAAGAATGTGTCATTTTCTGCATAGAGAAGCCCCTGAAGGATAAACACATCGCATCAGGAACCAAACATAAATAATTAAGTATTTTTTATTGAAGGTAAGCAAAAACTATAGTTGCAAGTAAACAGAATATAATGTTGAATCATAAAAAGTTTCCTGGAACTCAAAAATATCATCAAATTGCTTCAGATTCAACTTTTAAAAAAATGTTTCCAAGTAAAAGCTACCGTCACCAGAAAGTACATTCTACCCAAAAATTTGGGGACGAACAACACTAGCAGAGGTATCGTGATCGGCGACTAAATTTCTCATTTCCGCCAACTATATAATCCAGAAAACTCGAAATTCATAATGCTTATGTTGAAAAATAGAGAAAATCGCGAAAAACTAATGAACCTGAGTGTAAGCTTCGGGGTCGTGAGGGAATTCATTGATGACTTCGACTTTGTAAGCTCCATACGATGCTTCAGCTTCACTGAATACGGCAAAGCTCAGTAGAACAATCAAGCCTACAACTACAAAACTTCGATTTAGCAGAGACATTTTCGCGTGATGGTTAGTAGTTGAAGCTGAAGACGCCATTGATGATTATTAAGAGGATTTGGTGAAAAATAATTATAAATCAGTTGACTGTTGACAATGTCGAGTTATCTCCACCGTCGGATTTGATTGATAAAGGGTAAAACGGGCAACCGGCTTAGCCCTTCTGCTCCAGCATATTTGCTCAAATTCCATGTGCATCGCGTGTTTGAATTTAATATGGAGGTGAAAATCTTATTCCTTCGTTAAAAATTAGAAATTCTCTTGCCGTGACTACAGATATTATATTCCTCGGCTGTATGTAAAAAAAAAATTAAAAATTAAAAATTATATTTCTCTCGCTGTCTCAATCGAACTATTGACCAATAATATATTTTTGTAATGACTATTTTGTTTTTTCTGTTATTTCTTCCGTCCTAATTTATGTAATGTTATTTGACTTGATAGAGTATTAAATAATAAGTTATAAATATTTATATAAGTATAAATTATCTCACTAAACATAAAATGAGCATTTTAAAATTAAATTATATTTGATCTCTTATGAATTTCAACTATGGAACTTCATTTGATGAGTCAAATCATTTTCAAAATTTAATAAATGAGTCAGATAATCTTTAATAAATTATCTCACTAAGCATGAAATGAACATTTTAAAATAAAATTATTATTAAATTATATTTTATCTCTTATGAATTTCAACTACGGAGCTTCATTCGATGAGTCAAATTATTTTCAAAATTTAATAAATGAGTCAATTCTAAATTTAATACAAATGGACAATTTAGAATATGTGACATTACTATTTTACAAAATAACAACAAATAAAGAGTATAATTCTATAAATGGGATCTGAGAAAGATAGTACATATACAAACTTTATCTTTGTCTTAAAATATAAAAATAATTAGTTTCAATAGACCTTCGGCTCAATTCATATCCCTACCCCAGACTAAAGAGAATCCAGGGTTGTGTTAACCCCTAGACCACTTAAGCCATCACTTGGGGCCCTATATTTTTGGAGGAGTCCCATTTTTTTTTTAAAAAAAAGTACTTATACATATGTTTTTAAAAATAAAATTTTGTGTATTTCTAAATTTCTTTAAAACAAAACGTATAAGAAGTACTTATTCAAAGTGGCTAATTTTCACTTTCTATAGGGAATGGAATAAATTTTGGGAATTATTTCCTTACGTGGGAAAAGGAGATTGTACTTTCTTATTTATTTTGCTAATAATTTGATTATTTACCATATATTAATCTTTTTTATTCTCTATTTAATTATTTTTATTATTAATATTGAACTTTCTCCTACAAAACTTATTGAGTTACTGTTGCTTACAAGTTACAAAAGAATAAAATTATTTTTTGGTGTCTTCATATTTTCAAGAAGTGCAACAATCATTATGTTGAAGGAACGCAACACTATTTCAATATCTTTATAACAACTTATCAAATTCTTGAGCCGAACTTGATTTTATAGTTTTTCTTGAAAATTTGTAATTGTTGATATTCTTAGTTCATAAGTGTGTATATATATATATATATATATTCTTGTTTTAGTTATTATTAAAATTTATTCAATTAAATATGTCCACTAGAAAGTATGATTTCAATCTTACAAAAATGAGGAAAAAGAAAAAAATTGAAGAATTAAATAAATCTCAAAAAAGAGCACTTGATATATTTTTAACATATAATAAATCTTTAATAGAGGTGAGTTAGATGATAATAGCATCCAAATGAACATGTCACTAATAGAGTTGAGTTAGATGATAATAACATCTAAGAAGAAATCTAAAAGAAGTTGGTGAAAAATGTGGCATAGTTCCCGATAATCAAAAACTCCTAAATAATTTAAATTGTTGCATCTCTAAAATAAATGCGACAATTTTCTTTTTAAAAAATAAATAAATATTAAGCCCCTCCCTAAATTTTGGCTTTAGGCCTCAATCTTATTGAGTCGGCCACGAGAGAATCACATCATGAAACACGTATTTGGGAAGAGAGTTCATGCGCATATATTTGATAGGTTCCATCACATCTTTGTTAAAGACTCAAAATTTACTCGAACTGCTTTGTTAGTTTTTTAGGGGTATATTTGAGTCAGAGATTTTTTTCTAGGATAGGTTAGATAAAAAAAATTAATGAATGTTAATTATAAGCTATTTTTAATATATTAGGAATATTTTGAGTCTTTTTTCATAGAAAGTATGATTTAGTTCAGTAAATATAATCTTTTGTAAACATATAGTGATTTAATAGGAAGTATTATTCGATTTATTTATCACTTTTTAACCATGTCATGTTTGATTGGGTATAAAACATGAATTTGGTTAAATGTGTTTGATTAGTTAAGCTTATTATTTTAAAATTTAAATTTTTAATGACATGACGATACGACATGACATGCCAACTAGAAGAAAATAAGAGTTTTGAAGTATTTAGTATTTTTTTTAAAAAGGAAATTAATAATAGTTAAGTGATTTTATTGTCCTAAAAGAAATAAAAGTGAAATTTATAAAATACTTATTATCAATAGTTGAGAAACAAGAAAATTAACTTGAGTTTGGCTAAAGAATATTCACATTTCATTTATTGGACTAAAAATATGTTTAATGTTATTTTTCAACTTAAAAATGTCCCAAAAATTAATGGTGGACTAATTGTCTAGATGGTCTTTATAAAAAGTCATGTGGTAATGTATGATTAGTCCCAAGTGTTAATTAATATGAATTGAATTACCAATTCATATGTATTGAGATCCGACAACTCAAATTCTTGATTATTAACATCCCACCTAAATTCCTTTCTTCTTCCTCACATATGATATATTCCCTAATATTGTTGTGCCTTTTATTTAGGATTCTGCAAATAACTGCAATCAAAATTTGATCTTAAAAAAGAATAAAGAATTTATTTTTTTACATTCAAGTAGCCTTTGCTTTTCTAATAGCTCTAATTTTTCGGTGTTAGCATGTCTAGGTTAAAAACTAAGATTTTAAACATTATTATTGTCATAAGATATTCAAGGAGGAAACAAAAGCAAAATAACCTATAAATATTTCAGGAGGAAGAGTTGATATTATACAGTATAAATTCGAGATCAAACCTGCAACAAGTAGCAACCACTATTAATATGATAACAAGGGAACAATTGAATCAATTTGCCATATGGATAAAAATCCAATGATTTGTATAGCTTACACATTCTTGAGCATTTATCACTAATACAGGCGGGTCAGAATTTAAAATTTATGAGTTTGACATTCAAGTCGTCATTTTACATTATTGTATTCTAAAAGTAACAATTTGTATATATTTAATGAATTTCTTAATACAATATAGAGTTTAGACTAAAGTTATTGAGTTCAACAGAATCATAACTAGCTCTGCACCTGATCACTAATTTGATAAGATTATTATCAAGTTTCATCATTCGTATGTGAACAATGTGACTAATTATAATATCGCTGCATTAGTAAAATTCATATAAATTATACTCCTAAAAGAATTGTACCATCAAGTAAACTATTAGGTACTCTTGTTCCGAAACGAATATAGCTCGAGTATAAACACGGACAGTACATACCGTGTATTGGAGAAAATAATGCTTGCATTAACTTGGTGTATTATTAGTATCTTGTTTGGTACACTTTTCTAACCTATGCATAATTAATGCTTGCATTAGTAATACACTCTATTGTGTATTGAAGAGTGTATTACTAGACCATAGATTTCTATGCATTAATAATGCAATGGGTTCTAATGCATGCATTAACATTATTAAAGACACAATTGCCCTCAAAAACTTTTTTTACATCCTTTCCACTATATTTGTGGAGGGTATTTTTGTAAACAAATATATTTTCTAAAAAAATTATGTAATGCATAATATTTTTAGTACATCAAACCAAATATAACTAATATAAACATTACTAATACACTATATTTTAGATTATTCTTATACACTCTACCAAACGATAGTGAGAGTGTGATTTGACATGTTATGACAAGTTACTATCTTATTTTCTGGGTTACTCATTATGGGCGGAATGACATTACATCGGTGATTAGTAAATTGCGCGGCTATAGCATGTGGATTACTTGTCCCATTTTAGGCCTGTTGTTAACATCTGGATCAACACATTTAAAAGCTATGAGCAGAATTCTTTTCACTTCTTTCATACAAGGCATTTCTGGTAGCTTTGGATCCACTATTTGATCATATTGTTGACTTCCCACCATTGACTTCGTCCAATCAATTAAATATTCCTGCAAATTGATTATAACCCCTGTTTTGACCACACTGTTTTCTTATTTTATACGAATAAAATGAATGAGTATGCAAAAAAAAAAAAAAAAAAAAACCTCAAATTTATGTGATAGT
>JAJONR010006920.1:0-36276 GCA_029582245.1 Solanum etuberosum
ATTAAATATATAATTACAATAGAAAAAAGTGATAATTATAACATTTTACCTCGTAAAATCCAACTATGTAAAACATTCTTCATTATACATATCTCTCCGGCAAAATAAGATCAAAGAAGACAAAAAATGACCAACCAAAGAAACACAAGATGAAGAATAAAAAAAATGAAAATAAAATAATCATCATACATGTCTCAAGATAAGTTTTTATAAGTGTCATTTTAAGGAGTTATAAATTTGTATATTAAATAATATGAAGGTTATGAATATGAAAGGTTAGGAGTTATAGATATTACTAAATTAATTAAGATTTAAATTTATGTAATTGAAGAGGTATGAATTTAGAAGATGATTTTATAAAATAAAATAATTGAGAAAAATTAGAAAAAATGTCAAAAAAACAACAAAAAAGATAAATAAGATCCTTGGCCATTGAGAGGTGCCACATCACTTTTTTTTATCAAGCTTTATATATATATATATATATATGATGATTACCACTTAATGTTTATTAAAAAGATTAACGGTAATAATGTAGCTTACTTATCAACCTCTTTCATGCTTATTGATGTTGCTAACGCATGACAATTATCAAATCAATACATATGATTAAAGTATTCGATATCAAAAATAAATAAATAGAATATTTGTGTTTAGTAAAACTACCCTCAAATTAATTGTTTAATTATTTTTTTTAGTTTACAAAGGCATCATACATGACTATAGAGTAGACTGAAAATTGGAAAGAAATAATTATATTTTACTTTCATGCACACTTTGTATTATAAAGATTAAATTAGTGCTATATATATATATATATGATATATTTATACCGTTTAAGTTCAACGTTAATATTGCAAAGAATAACTTGCATTAAGGTTGTAATTCGGATGGTAAGCACTCCTGACTTTCAACCTTAAAGTTGTAAGTTCGAGTCACCAAGGAAGCAAATGTGAGAACAGAAAAATTGTTTGTAACTTAGAAATATTATATTAATTATTAGCAATCTCTTAATTTGTTAATAAACTAGTAATTAACAACAAGAGACTGACACATAATTTGTTTGTAACTTAAAGAATCAAGTGGAATACTGTTTATTTCTTAAAATTTCTTATTAATCGTTTTTGGTATATATATAACCAATTACCATCTTAAAGAAATGAAATGGAGAAGATTTTATTATTATTATAATATTATAATAAAGATTTCATTTTTCCCAAGCAACCAAACGGGATTATTGTGACTCATCACGGGAAAATAGAGTGCTTGTATAGTTAAGTCCTAAAAGCATGGTTGTAGTTTATTTTAGGTCACTCAATTAATAATTGAATAAAAAAATAATTTATAATATAATAATTATTAATTGAATAAAAATAAACTCTGACCTTAATTAATTTGAAATGTATTGTTAGAGTGTTTTCTGAGTTATTTTTCGCTTATGAACAATCATCATCTCTTAAACTATCTTTTGATGATGAATTACAATAACAGAACTAGAAATTTATACATAGGGGTTCAAAAATAAAAATACTACTATGTCATATGTAGAATTTGTATTTTTCTTAATACCTTTGTTTTTTTTAGTCTTCGTTAATTATCTCAAGGTGAGTTATCAACTTATGCATAATCCATGTGTGATATAGCTCATTTGAACCACCTAACTTACATTTAAAACTTTCACTATTGAGTTAGACTCAATTAAGTTATATTTTCTTATTATAGTATTAAATTGAGATTCATTTCTTTTTTAGTTTATTCAATATTTGACTTATATATCATATCACGCTTCAGATATTTAATTCTGAACAGGCGGTATAAGAATTATATATTTATATAATTAATCTTGTGCAAAAGATGCTTACTTTTTACCTACCATTTGTTCTACTAGCTTTGAAGCTCTTCTTGAATTATCTAGGGTCAAAGAATTTTGTGAGAAATCTGTGATATGCAAGTTGTTAGATTTTTTATTTTTTTTCAAAAAAATATCTAGTCCATCCCATATAGTAGAAAATATAAATAAATAAATTAAAATTATTATCAAAATATTATTTTTTCTTTTTTGGAAATTCTTTAATTCTAACCGTCCATTGACATGTTTAAGACCTGAATATACTTTACATATCTTTATTTTAAGACCATAAAATTGAAAAGTTCATTTTACTTTCTTAAATTTCGTATCAAATCAAACAAATTCAAACATATAGATAATTAAAAAATTGTGATGGAAGATTCGTATAATTTACGTTGAGATGTACCGCACAGCACGGTAATTCATTAACTTTTATAATTCCATGTCTTCATGAACTCTTTGTCCTCTCCATCATCAATTTTATAATTATTATTATTTTCAATTTGTTTATATATATTTGGATATATAAATTTTATAATTAACAACAAATAGATATTTTTTAACATAAAATATATTATTTTTTGCTTATTCTCAGGTAATTGATTGTAGTTGAACCAGTTATATGTCCCCATTATTTGACATCCCCACATGTTCTCTTTAGATATTAGGCTGGATTGCCAGTGAATCACAAACTATCAATTTTTTTTTCTAATATATATATGAATATTCTCTACTTATATATTTAATACATATATTTCATTAGAATGTTTTGTTTTATATTAAATATTAAATAATGATAGACAATTAAGTCATATCCAAAGTAGAATAACATGTCTCTATCTAATATGACATATGATAGCAAACAAAAATGGGCTGGCTAGTTTATTAAATAACATAGATATGATATTGTAATCTATAGAATTGAAAATAAATGAAATATGAACAACCATAGTTTGTTTAAAAGGGATTGGATTATACAATTAGTAAATGGTGGAGAAATGGCAGATTCTTGGGAATTAAAACAAATTTTGAACCACTAGAAAACTCGCTCAATATTGTCGATGGAGAGAGTTCAAAATTTATATATATACAAAAATGTTGTTTTAATACTATGTAGCTCTATAATGGATAATATTCAATTACTCTTTACATATATATTATATTGTTGAGAGGATTTACAATTTATATCTATACAAAAGAAACTTTTATATATCTAACTTTTTGACGAATAAGATTCACTTGCATACGTTCTCATGATCGAGTTAATTAACATAGTATTTAAAATGCAAGATGATGAGAGTTAATGATTTGAAATGTAAAATTTATTATAGATGCCTCAATTATTTTTTATAAATACAAAAACTAAGTTATAATATACCTGAAAAATATAGCCACAAAAAAATAGTTTAATTTTTTTTCTTTACACTAAAAAATGAAAGAAAAAATAAAATAAGAATAAGAAACTCAAATAATGATAATCAAAGAAGTCAAAAACAATTTATGTATGGAAAATTAAAATATACCTTGAACTTTGCTAGAAGGATCCCTACATTATTTTAAAATAAAAAAATAAAAAAATAAAAATTGATTTTCACTTCCGTTAGATGAAGGGTATATGTGAGCTCCTTTTGTAACGGTAGGAGTATATGTGAGCCATTTGTATAACGGTAAGAGTATATATGAGTCACTGTCATAACGACTCTACATGACAAAGTTGAGGGGTAAATCAGGTCATTTTCCCTTCCTTTATTTTGATAAGTTAGAGAGTAAGAATGTGCCCTCACTCCTAGTTTTGTAATGCGGAGGTCAAGTTTCACCCCCTCCAGACTTCTTTGGCTTATCTATTGAATCTCCTTTGAGAGAACCTTCAAAAAAAAAAAAAAATGTCACATATTAACAATTTGAATTTTGAAAGCATAAACTTTTAAGTAAAGTAGGATATGAGGTAGAAAACTATAAAATGGCAAGAGGTAAAAGATAAAATAGGACTACTAACAACAAGTATAGACAAAATGAAAAAAAAAGAAGGTAACGATACGATAACATCAAATCGATCGTTACACAAAATGAGACTTACTGTCGTTACCTAACAATACAATATAATAAAATTTAAATAAAAATCAAAATTAACATTATATTTAAACTAATAACACGTACTTTACAATAAAATAGATAACAACCATCCAAACAAGCTATTAACTACTCAAACTTAGGACCTTTAAAACAACGATAAGGCGATAAGGCTTGTTAGTAGTAATATTTAACTGATAAGTTGTCTTAATAGTGATGGAGTGAGTGTATAGATATTATATGATTGTACATGTACTGCAAGATATGCTCAACTTTATTCTCTCCACATGGTATCGTTTTTAAATTTGTTTAAGATTCTGATTTCATTGAATAGAATCGTCACTTAATTTTATTTGGAAAATTAGGAATCCATTTAGAAAAAAAAAGATTTTTCCTTATAAAATATTTTTCAAAAATCTAGGTAAGGGTCCAAGGGGATTTTCTAAGGAAGATGTGAGACATTTTAAAAGAATTCACAAAGGTAATTACCTATGAAATTCAAAAATTGAGGCTAAAAAGTATAATTTTGTCCAAAAACTGATTTGAAAATATTCTGATGTTAAACTTGATAATCAGAATATACTTGGATCAAAGTGTTTTGCCATAAGTATAAGTGAATCATGATTTGACATTATTTTTGCACTTAATCATTTGGATTAATTCAACTAGTGAATTAACTTTCAGAATTTCACTATTTAAAAAAAAAGTCTCTTTTCCTTTTAAAAGTTTGTGTGTTTAGACATATACTAGTTTAATTTATATGTGTCTCGTGTCAATCAATAAAATTATATCCAAGAAGAATAAGATTAATTTAAAAATAGCAATGGAGGTAAAAATAAATGTTATATCTATATCTAAATGATAATAATTCTTCCATAATTTGGCTATTTTTGAAAAAATGACACTTATCCCTTATAATAGTTTGTGTTTATAGACATATTCATATGAATTTAGACTTTTGAATTAAATAAATTATTCCAACTTTCAATTATACAATGAAATACTCAAACATTTGTTTATCAACTTTAATAGGTACAATTAATCTTCAAGTCATTTCACAAGTTTGGGCTCTATACCTTTATTTACACTATTAAGATATGATATTGTTTTAAAATTGCATACTAAGACGTATTTCTGAGACTTCTCACTTTTTCATCATTTCTTCATTTATACATGATGCTTGGGTTCTAGACTTGATCCTCATCTTTTTTTATGGACTTCTACTCAGACTTCATAGCCATTTTTCATCATTTTACCAAAAAATCTTCATCATTTGAACACTTAATCTCCTGCACAATAAATGACAAACATTCGTTAAAAATATGTACGTAAACACACAAAAAAAGGATCTAAATATGATGTGATACATAGATAGGAAAATATGTACTTCTAGTCGTCGATCAATAATAACTAGTAAAGTTGTTAAAAAAACTTTTTGGATATTAAATATTTTTAAATTGTTACACAATGCGGTATATGCTTATGTTATTGGGTATTAACGAGTAAAGTTATCGTAAAGATAAAACATTACTCTCAATATTTATAATGATGAAAATTCGACATTTGAGATCAAATGTCACGACCCAAAAACGGACGTGATATCACTTGTCTATTCCCACCAAGATAAGTCAGCCTCAACCCAACGAAAAGAAAGAAAATGCGGAAAAGAGTAAAGCAAGAACAAGACAAAGGCGGAAAACTCATTCATTCTAAACAATACCCTAAAACCTGGTTGTCACTAATAAAAATACATAATTCGAAAGATAAATACAAGTCTCTCTCTTTGTTTGTCCGGTAGAGCAAAACTTAAAAAAAAGGAAAAGAGGGCCCGCCAGGATGAAAAGCAACTACCTCTCAGATCCTTCAACGAGCCTCGACTGTCAGGAGAAGAAGAAGAAGACCACACGAGTTTGGCTCGAAACCTACACAAGTGTAGAAGCAAGGGTGAGTACAACACCACAGTACCCAACAAACAACCTACTAAACAAAGCAACTAGCTAGAAATCGAATACCCCTTATACTCCAACCGAACCTCCTCAAACTAGCTACAACCTGCACAGAAATCAGCCCAACCTAGCAATTCTACAATATACGGCTCACAAGGCCCAATATACATTGTTCAATCTTCACAATTCAACAATCAACAAATCAACTAAGTCAATCTCAGTGTCAAGTAGTTCTGTTACACGCAATAATAAGTACATCAATCACAATTAACAAGTAAGTTACGCATAAGCATCAAATGCAAATGCATCAAGTCACAATGATCAATCTTTTGCCGGAACCATTTCCCATCGTTACAATATCACTACCCGAAATAATTTCCCATCGGTTTTATATAACTAGTCAGAAATGACCTCGGCATCACTACATTTACCGGCATAGACATCGGTATCATAACACTCACCGGCAAGGACCTCGACATCATAACATTCGTCGGCAAAGACTTCGGCATCATAACACTTGTCCGCAAAGACCTTGACATCATAACACTCGCCGGCAAAGACCTCAGCATCATAACAGTCGCCAGGAAAGACCTCAGCATCATAAATCTTGCGGGCAAAGACCTCGGCATCATAAATCATCACGTTGTTCACAATGAATGCATACAAACAATATCACACCACACAGAAGAGACAATAATTCATACAATTCAAGTCCACATTCATGCTTTCAAGCATTTCATCAATCAATCAACAAGGGTTACAATAATAAGGCAATTCACGTCATCATGTTCATCACATAGCCTTTTTCATTTCAACCCCTTTTTTTATTCATTTAGATGTATCAAGTGGACAATTAAACCCTTCACCTCATCCCTATTACTACTAATACACAAGCAACAAAGGAAAAATATGAAATCAACTAGAATACCAGGTTTAGGAAGCCACTTGCCTTAAATCAATCAACAATCACTCCAAGAGTTGAGTCTTCCCCTTCTGAACCACTTCCAAAGCCACACAATCTATGCACAAGCAAGTATTCACAATCACTTTTCGGAAACAACAACACTCACAACAATTTCCTTGAAAGGTGGGTCAATCAACACAATATCCATTTCCAAAATTAAGGTTTGAATCCAAAATTTAATACTTGAAAACATTACTCAAGGCCTTAGGAACTCATTAGGAAAAATCATTTCGAAATAGGACTTAAAATCAGTTCACAAACTCCATTTTAGTCAAGAACTTGGTTTCTTGAAAAACCTGACCATTCACCAATCAAAAACCTCATATTTTGATATTAAAACTCATAATTAATCAATGGAAAATAATAGTTTAGGATCAAGAACACTTACCCAAATGATCCAGCATATAAAATCCTTTGAAAATTTATCACCAACGGTTTCCCAAGTTCAAAAATGGTAAAATGGGACTTAAACCCTGAAATTTGCTGTAAGAACCCTCTTAAGTATCACACAAGTGACCAGGGGTTCACTTAAGCGAACCCCGCTAAAAATACGGGTCTCGCTTAAGAAAACAAGTCTTCGCTTCTGCGAAGTTCACGACTGTGAAAAGGTCCTTCGTGATCGCGAAGGTCAAGGTAAGTTGACCCTTCGCGAAAACGCACATCACCTCTCAAAAGCGAGCCCCGCCTCGCGATCGCGAGAGACACCAGAAAAAAATCAGCCAACTCTCAAAACATCGATAGGACCGTAAGGATTCGCTCGAAAACTTGTACACACAAATCATATATGCAAATCAATTACACTCGATGTTCCAGATTCAATGAAACCGTCAAAATACGAATCTGATGTCTCATTGACCTGACATCTGCGAAAACCACAAGAAACTAACTCACGCCTAAAAAGGCTAAAACAAGCTCGGGACCTCTTAAAAAATCAATCAAGACCTTATCTAGGCCTAAAATCATCCCCTGAATCTAATGAAACTCTCAGAATTTTGATTCGAGCATCCGAACCCCGAATGTTGATCAAATTCAACCCAAAGGCTAAAATTCTATAATTTCACAACTTAGGACCTCAAATCCTCAAAAAGACTTTAGATCTAAAACCAACATCTTTCACTGATCAAATTTCATATTTCGAGACTGATGGAATCGTCGGAATTCCATTTCGACACTCGAAACTCTAAGAGACACCTAAAACCACTTCCTTTACAACTTAGCCTTTCAAACTCAAAACTTACCAAATTCTCAACATTTAACTTAAAGTTCAAAATTAATTTTTTAAAACTCAAACATAGGAGACTCGGGGTCAATCACGAGAGAGAAAAATAGTAATTTTCATGGAAAAACAAAAAATGACTGACCGAGTCATTACATCAAATGTCATATACAATGAAAAAAATGCATGGATCTATAATATGTATCCTAAAAATAGTCGACACTCACTTAATAAGCATATTACAGTTACTACCTTATGCTACAATGTTAGGCTTAGTGGAAGTGATAAGAAGACTTAAAATACTCAAAATAGAAAGAAAAAAGTGTCTAAGTATGAGCCATGCAAAACATAGTCATCATGTGGAATAAAACAAAAAAATTTCAATGTTATGGAGCTTTAATTGCGCAAATACAACACTTGAAAAACATTTCAGGTTAATTAGGGTAGCGCTATGGTTGTGTGTTAATGAGTGGTAGATTTGAACTTATTTAAGGTCTATTTAGCTCAATAATTAGTGTTCTCAATGCTTAAATTTGCCCTTTTCTAATCAAATATTGATGATTTGCAGCTATGAAGATAATTGAAAAAGGCAGGGACTGAAGTTTGAAAGAATGACCAAAAATACAAAAAGAAGTGCAAAATGAACATTGTTGATTGCCTAACATGAAGGACGGATCGCCAACTGAGCACGACCTAGCCCAAATTGACAGTGCATAACACTTACGTCTATCAAAAAAGGTCGGCGAACTCTAGTAGAAAAGGCGATGCGCTGAGTAAGAACAGCGGTCCTGATGCACATCACCCAAATGACAGTGTGTGAGGCAAAGGTTTAATGCTCGAACGGCAAACCGAGGTGGTATTCGGTGATTCACCAAACGTGAAAGGCTGACTCAATCGAGTATGCCGACTGATGTTCAAATACCTGAAGCTTAAAGCATCACAAGGCGAGTTGAGGAGCGAAGGGCGAGTCGCCGATCAGGTTTGACGAGCCCGACTAACGTCTCCGAGCCTTTTACTAAATGAGTTTTAGGCCAAATTTTGAGAAAGTATAAATAGCTCAAAGGATATAATTCTTAGAGAGTTGAACAATGTGAGAAAATAGAAATGAGAGTTCATAGCTAGTAAGTTTTGAGTTGAGAGTACCTTACCTTTGAAGAACACGTTTTTAGTTTTTGGGGTTTTACAGTTTGAAGCTTGAATTTGATAAATTGAAGTTAAATCCAAAGTGGGTTTACTCTTAATTGCTTGATTTCAAGTTACCCATGACTGCTTTCATGGAAGACATAATTTCTTTACTTTTTGTGATAGGTGGCTAAAACCCCAAGATTTAGGGGTGCTCAAATGGGGTTGGGTGTTGATTTAATGTAGTGGGTATTGTGCTATGCTCTGTTTTTTTACTGTTCATGCATGAATTTGGTCTAATTACCATGGGGTTAACTTATGGGTTAAGGTTGCAAACTTTATTCCTACTTTGGATCTCCGGTTGATGCTCCAAAGAGATTAATTGGAGTGAGTAATTAGTTCAATACTAGCAATTTAGGTTTGATGTCTATGGCTTGCTTGAAAGAGAGGTTATGGGCCGGATCTATTTGCCCTATTCTTGAAAGAGAGAGTAGAGTAAGGTATTAGATTGTTAGAAATGACATATAGATGAGACCGAAAGGAGATTCTATGCATAAATTCTTTGAGATCGAAAGATGATTAACGTCAATGAAGATGACTTAGCCTATTTATGAATGTTCATCACTACTGAGCAGCACAATCACCCTTATGTGACATCGATTTCCAATCCCCGCACCACTAGATTGCTCGTTAACTCTTGATTTTATTTCAGATTTTAGTTTAATTGCGATAATTGACAACCAAATTTTTGTATTAAGTTGGTGGTAACATCCACCAAATTGTTCTTACTATTACAAATGAGCTAATTTAAAGTCCAAATTTCTTGATAAAGAATTCTCTACGATATATCATTCCTTGTGGGATTCGATCCCGACTCTTCGTTGTGTTTTTTACTGACTACAATCGCTCACTCTTTTAATTGGTTTTGGAGGGTGATTTGAACGTTATCTAAATTAGCGCCACTGCAGGGCAATGGTGGTTGAGAATTCTAATTGAGAAATTAGATTTTAATTTGGTTTACTTGTAGTAGATTTGTTGTTTGGTGATATTGTTGGCTAATTTGTAGATTGACTACATGAGTGACCATGAGAGTGACAATGACAATCACTATTGTTAAAATGACAATATGGATGATCTCTATGACATGCCCAATAATTATGTCATACAAACCACGGGAGCAATCTGAATACCGAATACAACCGTGAGGACGATATTTGACATCGCTTGAACTATGATACAATTGCTCCAAATGAGAGGAATTTTTGGGGGTCTAGCTCATGAGGATCCACATGAGCTCCGTAGGAATTTCAAGGAGGTATGTGGACCCTTTGTGTTCAACGATATCTCCCAAGAATCTGTAAAGTTGAGTTTATTCTCATTATTCCTTACTTATTTTAAGTCATTTTAAACTTATTTTAAGTTATTTTTTATATTTGTCAAATACTTTCAGAAGTCAAAAACTGACTTTAAAAAATAGGTTTGACCAACTTTTAAGCTAATCCAAATACCCTCTCAATCATCTGTCTAAGTCCAAATTTTGCCTACATAAATTATACATATCCTCACCTTAACATATCACTTTATAATAATAAATTGATCTAAAGTGATGTAGGATGTGTTTTTTTTAAAAGAAAATATTTAACGAAAAAATAAGTAACTTCCTTATATTTATATATATATAATAAGGAAGTTACTTATATATAAATCTATTTTTGTTTTGGTATAAAACACAGGATCTCAATAATTAGTGACACCGCGTGGGTGTGCAAGAGAGAAAGGACAGACTTGTTCATATGAAAAATAAATAAATAATTAAGAAAGTCTTCTCTTGCAAAGTTATATGTCTCTATTATGCCTATATTAATTATAGGTTCCATTTTGACTTTTGCAATCATTTTACATAATTAATCAAATATTTTTTTTGGTTAATAAATAATTTTAATGTTGCGGTAGCCACATGTAAACACATGTGACATCATTATTGAGTATTATTTATTTGGAAAATCACACCGTTAATCCATCATCTTGTTGTTATTTAAATCAATTATAGAGCTTTTCATTGTTTTGTTTAATCTATTATTTCCCATATACTATGAAATAAATCATTCAATTTTTTGTATATTATAAATGACAACATGGGTTGAACAACTTTGATTATTTTTTTAATGAGTCAAGCAGCTATTGCATAATTGACTTATATTATTTCGAGGTCAACTATAAGTGGCCATAGACAATTAGCAGCTAATTGGCATCAACAATGACTTCATATGGTTGAAAATAAAACTAAATAATTGCAATAAAATAAAATAAATGTAAATCACTTTCATAGAAAGAAAAAAAAAAGACTTAAACTTAAGAGATGCCAACTTATTGAAACAAAGTGAAGACAAAACTAAAAAGATTAATGAAGCAACACTATACTAAGGCATAATAAGCTACGTAATAATTTAATTAAAAAGTGAGGAGGCTTTCTTCAAAATTATTAAACTAAAAATGGTGTATTGTCACTACTCACTAAGTAAAATTTACTTATTCAAGCAAGCTTTTCAAAAGTTCACTTATTCATTTTTTTTATTTAATTTAATAAAGATTTTTTTAAAATTTAATACAAAATTTAAGAGAAAAAAAATAAAATTGAATCTTATGGTCTTACGCTAAAGATATATAGAATATAACAAAATTATCTTTTAATCTTATGATCATATATATATCGCAAAAAATTAGAAATAAAGAGTTGTAAAAAAATTAAATATGTATCTTTTTCTAAATCAACTAATAAAAGAAAAGACAAATAAATAAAAATGAAAGAAAGTAATTCTTCTTCTTCTCTCGATTATAATTTTGCTCTAGTTGATTGTCTCATAGTAATAATATAAGTAGATAAGTTTGTTATTTTTTGTTCCCGCCTAGTGTTTGATATTTATATTAGAGTCCGACTAGATTTATATTGGTATCAGAAAGTCCCAGGGATAAAGCTCTCCTAACAAAAAGGCGACTCAAACCCAAGACATCTGATTAAAAATAAAAAAAAATACTTATCACTCCATCATAATCCTTCACCACCATCTGGTTAAGTAGATAAGTTCAACTTGTGATGTGGGACGTAATCTTGACAATTGATAGGTATCAAAGTCAAACTTTTGGTTCTAGAATATTTTTAAAAAAAGAGAGAATATGTGGACATTATTTTCACATCTCTAACCCACGTAAGGTAAACGTTTCTTGATGTAATATTGACTAGTATTATTACTATCTTTTAACAAGTTCAACTTTGAAAATACAAAGTAGTATGTACCTTTCCAAATAATTGTTGCAGTTGAATTAAGGTAATGACCTAATAATTTGCCTAGGCTCTAATTAGAAAAGGTTTGACTGGCCACATTATGGTTCATCAATTTGCTAACTTCTATGAATTTTATACCTTGTTAGGTAATTACAACCTAATTTCCTTCTTCTTTAGGGAGATGAGAAGGTTTTCTTGAAGAAAAGGGAATGTAATTTGGATATCAAAAGTTATATTTTTTTCGTAAACATGAAAATCTCACGATCTATGAAAACTATCAAAATTTCTCAATTACAATCTTATTAAATGAGCAAATTATAGTTCGTAACGAAGTATAGTTCGTTATCGGAAGACCTTTCTTAAAAATACAAACATTTGTTAATTGAACTTAATTTAGTAAAAAAGAAAATTGAACCTGAGTTTTAGTATAACTACTCTTTAATAGTATATAATATTTGCTTATCAACAAAGTTTGGCTCGATATAGGCATTTTAATTTTAACAAAACTACTCTTTAACGTAATTCTCTCACATGGTACAAAACATGATCAAATGACTAAAATGACAAAATAATATTGTTACTTTGAACCGATTGTTGGTTCGTGTCAACAGTAAACATATCATCATGTTCGTATTAATTCTGTGAATATTTCATCAATTCTTTAGTATTCTCAAAAAAAATTTGTAACCCTACACATGTTATGACAATGGCCACCTATGTGTCAATATCATAATGGTTTATGTTTTGACTTAGTATTCTGAATCTACTATTCCAAGCTCCAAAAGTTCATTGAATAAAGTAGAAAATAAAGAAAGTTGGATAAATATTTTTGCCATAAATGATGGGTTTTTTTTCTAAATTTTTTTTATAAACTTATGTGTCGCGTTGCTTTGATATATCTGGATCTTAATTTAAAATCTTCTGAAGTTTTGACTATTGAAAAATAATATACTAATAATAATCATGTAGAAGAGGGATGGACAAAGATGTACAAGAGCCAAATCCTTAACATATTTCTATAAAGTGCTATTCATATTGTGATTGCATTGTAATAGCAAGATTGTTGTGGTTCCAAAACTATATATTATCACATTCATAATTATTTGTATTGGGTGTTGGTTTTGCGGTGTAAAGGTACTCATAAACTAGGAAAAGTCATGAAGAAGTTACAAGAGGTACCAATAATTAAGAAGAATATATAGTTGAGATTTTGGTAAATGTTTTAAAGTCAATCTTTAGGTGTACAAAAATTGTAACCATAAAATTGTTGGAGTTATAGTAAAGAGTTGGAAATAATCCATTGAATATAAGCCATGATATTTTTCTCTCTTGAGGGAGAATTTTTTTCATGTAAAAATTCTTATGTTGATTTATTATTCTATAATTTTCTTCTTGCATAGTTCTTCAAAGAACCTAATTCATTCAATTTATATGTGGCAACAAATTAATAATTTGAATTTGAGTAGATTCTTTCAAAAAGGCAAACACCTTGAAAGACAAGAGATGCTTGCACATCTAAAAATTCAAGAAGGACAATCAATCATAAAACAAGTACCATTCTTTTTTTAAAAAAAAGATTCCATCATTCAACAAGATAAATATTTGTGGGACAATATCAAGAAAATTCCAAATATAATCACTACCACTAGCATTAAAGGTGAGAAACTATTTCCAAAGTGAAGAAACCAAACTCTAAAGAAAAAGATTTGGCTATCCTAGCCAAAAAAAAAAAAAAAAAGATTAGTCAAGAAGGGAGCTCTTATGAACAAAGAAAATACCTTAAACCATAAAACAACTAACTTGAAAAAAACTCAAATGTATGTCATAAGTGGAAGAATAATGATCACTTTACAAGAAATTTCCTTGAAAGAGAAATCGAGACAAGAATAATTTTATTAGGTCTGAAATGTGTTTTATGATCGATTTATGTATGAAAGGTTCAAGATAAGTTTTAAGGGTCGATACCGTGATTTGAGCATGAGGTTTGGTTGTTGTTTAGCCATTTGGTAGTTTTTTTTAAGCTAATGTATGGTGTCATCGCAATTGTGATAAGTGTTGCAATTGTGAGGATGAAACAAATTCAATTTTCTTGCCATTGTGATGGATGGTTCGATATTGCGAAGACATGAGGCAGTTTGGTTAAATATTTCCCAAAATGATACATATTCTTAGTTGATTTTGGAGCTAGACCTTATTTTGACAAATTTTGGAGAGAATTTTGAGATTTTAATGAGGGATTAAGAATCTAGCTCCACATTTGATATCTATATGTTAATCTATTATTTATTTTGTGATTTAATCCATGTGTGAGTGTTTAAAATGGGAAGGAGGGGGTTGTCCTAAGTTTCTAAATTGTTATTTTCTTGATTTGAGGTTGGATTCATGCTCGGATTTAGCTAATTTTTTTGTACATAAGTTTTTTACCTCATGGGTAAATTAATTTTTATATCGATTTCTAATTTTAACTTCGGAAGCTCAATTTCCGAACCAAAATGTTATATAAAAATATGAGTGTCGTCGATGAATTTGTATACTCATATAGAGTATAATTTTATAGATTAGGTGTCAGGATCCTGACCCATCGTGAGTGACACTCACACTAACCCTCCGGTGGGAGAATCAACTACCAATTCGAAGTCAATCCATCAAACATTTTAAGAAACAAGTCATGATATAAAATACTAGGAAACAGTTTAAAACAATTAAAGAATTGAGTTTTCATAAACTCAATCACTATCAAAATCAATTGCAGAAATAACTCCTTAGAACCTGAAAGTCATACTAGCAAAACATCTAACAAGTCTTAGAAAGGGGATGCAACCCCAACAAGAAACATAAATTTAAGGTCCAAAATGTTTGTGTTTGAAAAGATGAACAATGAGATAAGGAAGAATCCATGGCCGCTTGGAAATAGTTAGCTCACCCTTGGATTCAGATATCGCGTGTCTCACAACTGAGGTGGCGAGGTAGCCACCTGAATATGTCTTGCACTCAACAAATAAAGAGCAAATGCAGTATCAGTACACAATCACAATGTACTGATAAGATCATTGGCTAGTTCTAGTATATGAAATATGAACAAATAACCATAACGTAGTAAGCACATAATACACAATAATAACACAAGAACACACATGCCTGAATTTCAGTCCTCAATATGAAGTAATACTCACAATAACATGAACCATTGTACATAGCACAACAAGTCAATCTGTTTCTCACATGGAACCCACACATACAAAATTAATGTGCCGACGTGGTACCCATTCCAAATGTTTGTGTATCGGCATGGTACCCATTCCAACAACAATATGTACCGACGAGGCACCTGATCCCAGTCATCAACACACAACACAACCATAATCACAATGAATAGTAACCAAACTTGTACATTCAAGTAAACACATTCATTGCATATAACACATTTTATTTCATGTCATGTCTTTCCGATTTCCCTAACATGTATCATGCATGCATTACTAACGGTATAGTTAACAAACACATATGGAATAAATAAAAAAAATACACAATCATCACCAACCTCGAACCAAGTCTTGAAAACCCTAAAGAGCAAGCTAAAATTTCATCTTGTTCTTGGCCGAAACAATAAATAAACATAACAATCAATGAATATTGGCCCAACAATATCCAAATTATGACCAAATCCTAAATTCCAGAAATTTTCCATGATTATTCCACCCAACAATGGTCTTTTTCAATATTTATTCATGCTAAACCCTTTCCCAAGAGTATCACCCTAGATTATAAGGTTTAAGAATCAAAATACAAGTTGGGGGAGTAATTAACTTACCTTTACTAAAGAAATTGGTGGAAAGCTAAAGAGAGTTATCCTAAGTCGCCCTTCCTTTTACCATGAAAGAAGTTACAAAAAATAAGAGGTTTTGAGACTTTTTCTACACAAAACCCGACTAACCCCGCTATAGTGGTCTGACCCGCTATAACCGTGTCGCCATAATAGCCCATCCGCTATAGAGGAAATTAACTTATCCTGCTATAGCAGTGTGACACCCTCTATAGTGGATCGCACGAAGGCAGAACCTCAAAATTCCTCCCCAAAGACCCTATTTCACAACACACGCTCTAACCTTGTCGTTCTATACTAATCCTTTCACGCCAAGTCCGATATCGAGAGTTCTACCAATCCGAATTCACTTCCAAAAGGCCTTATGGATTCCTTACAGTCTTAAATACTAGTGAACATACTCCAAGATTATACATACAACCTAATCGATTCTCAATTTTTTCTAGACCTCACCTTGCTCAAATTTTGTCTGAGACTGGCTTAGCCTAGAATTTTAAAGTCATTACCCAAAAAGTTCTCTGACTCAATTCTTTCACCATTCGTCTACCCATAACAATTAGGAAGGGTCGTAACAATAGATATCAATTTGCCCATCACTCGTCCTTGAGTGATCAAACAAGAAAAAACTGGGCTAAGTTAGAAAAAGTATAGTACCTGGATCCTCAAACAAGTGAGGGTACTTATCTCACATTATCCTCTCAGTTTTCCAGGTAGCCTCCTCAATGATACAATGCTTCGATTGAACCTTTAATGATTTGATCTCTTTTGTTATCAACTTCTGGACATCCTGATTAAGAATCACAATCAGTTCCTCTTTATACTGCAAATCCTTGTCTAGTACTATCGATTCCCATTTGATGATTAAATCTCCATCGCTATGGTACTTTTTCAGCATAGACACATGAAAAATTGGATGAACTCCAGAAAAGTTGGGTGACAGTGCTAACTTGTAAGGAATTGGCCTCACATTGTCAAAAATCTCGAACGGACCAAAGTAATGAGGGCTAATCTTATCTTTCTTTCCAAACCTCACTACCCCTTTCATTGGTGACACCTTAAACAAAACGTGTTTACCAACCTGAAAATTCATGTCTCTTACCTTACGGTGTGCATACTCATTATACCTACTCTGAGCTGCCAATAACTTGGTTTGGATATTTCTTATCTTTTCTTGAACTTCCCTCACTAGATCGACACTCAAAGGCTTCACATGGCCCGCCTTAAACCACCTTATGGGCGATCTACAACCCCTCGCATAAATTGCCTCAAATGGTTCCATATCTATACAAGAGTGCTAGTTATTATTATACAAGAACTCACACAAAGGCAAGAATTGATCCCAATAACCTACAAAATCAATCGCATGCTCTCAACATATACTCTAGCACCAGGATCATTCTCTCCGAATGAACATATATCAAGGATGAAAGGTTGTGCTAAAGGTGAGTTGAGTGTCCAACGTTTCATGTAATTTACCCTAAAACTTAGAAGCAAATTGAGTGCCTCTGTCTGAGATGATAAAAAAGGGCACCCCGTGCAGCCTTAAGATATCCTTAACTTAGACTTTTGCCAACTTTTGAGAGGTATAATCCACTTTAATCAAACTAAAATGGGTTGATTTAGTCAACATGTCAAAAATAACACAGATGGAATCATACTTCCCCAAAGTATTAAGGAGTCCCACCACAAAGTCCATGGATATCTTTTCCTACTTTCACTTAAGAATGAGCATTCTCTGAAGTAGATATACAGGCCAATGATTCTCATACTTTACCTGTTGACAATAATGACACTTGGAAATATACTCAACTATGTCTTTCTTCATTCTCGTACATTAATAAAGTCGGCTCAATTCTGATACATCTTGGTCACACCCGAATGAATCGAATATCACAAACTATGAGGCTCTGTTGTATCAATTTATCAATTTGAGGAACATAAATATTCCCTATGAAACTGAGCACACCTCCGGTATCTAGTGTAGCATCTGGAGTCTTTCCAGACACCACCTTGTTCCTAAGCTTGTTCAAGTACTCATCCTCAAACTGTTTAGTCTTGATTTCCTCTATGAAAGTAGGTTTAACCTCAATACTAGCTAACACCCTACATTTCTCTAAGATACCCAACTGTATGAACTTAGACTCTAGTACCTGAATCTCTCTAGCAAAGGTTCACTTGGACACCCCCAAGCAAGTCATACTACCCAAGCTAACTACTTTTAGGCTCAATGCATCTGCCACCCTATTGACCTTGCCCAAATGGTACTGAATGGTCACATTATAGTCCTTTAGCAACTCCATCCATTTTTTCTTTCTCAGATTTAGATCCTTCTGAGTTAACACATGGTGCAAGATGTGATGATTAGTCATCACCTCATACAATTATAACCATAGTCATAAACATAACCTAAACTCCCAATCCTCACTCGGACTTAACATTCACAAATTACATGATCAATGACATTACAACAAGCCATACCTGATTCATCACACCTTTCAAGTAACCCGGACAACCAAGGATCCCTAAGACGTCATTTGTATTACTTAATATGCAATTTTGATCTACACAGGAACCATCCTAGCATTTAAACACAAATCCCCACCATTTATGGACCTACATGTAACAATCACATTATGAAGAAGTAAACACAGTTCACTTATGGAACCTACACACAAAACAATTAATGTACTAGCTGTTAATAATTTATACTGGTGTGGTATCCAAGCCAACCATATATAGAAATCATGTATAAGGTGTGGTACCCGAGTCAACTGGTAGTATTATATACTGGCATAGTACCCGAGCCAACCATATATTGATATCACTGTAGATAACTCACATTAGGTCTAGAGAAATCAAGGATTGTATTGATGATTAAAACTTTTGAGTAGATGCTCCTTATATAGAAGAAGAGTCCTATACTAGCTATACTTACAGTCCTACTACAATACGAAGTTATAATTTATATGAGTAGTATAGATTTACTATTACTACTATAACTACAATACTTATCCTATTCGACTTTAGCCCCATACACGATACATCAACTCAGTCATACATAAATTAGGATTTAGTAGTCTAGTCCTAGTGTGACTCTAACTCTACAAAAGTGAACACGTCAGTTGTCGGTCAGTTGGACCAATTCCTTAGACTTGTTCCTATCATAAGCTTCTTTTATCTTCAACACTTCCCCTCAATCTAGTGAGTGGAGGAACTGTTACTCCTAGCTTGCTTCGAAACCCAACAAAAACTTATTTTGTCAATGCTTTGGTATGAATGTCAGTTAGCTGATCCTTGGAGCTCACAAAGTGAGTAAGAAGTTGTCCTCTGACCACCTTCTCACGAACAAAATGATAGTCCATTTCAACATGTTTAGTTCTAGCATGCATAATTGGATTGACTGTCATGTACAAGGCATTCATGTTATTACAATACAACGTAAGAACAATTTGGAGGAACACCCCATGAAATAAAATTTGCACCTAGATAGATGCTATAACCTATAGTTGATCTTCTAGTGGTGGTACAACCTCATCAATCAATATCTGAATATCTATACAACCTATAAGGTGATTGTGAAATAATTCTTAGTCCAAAGTGTAGAGTACCTTTGACGTATCTTAGAATCCTTTTTACTCATTGACGATGTTCAATGTTTGGACTTTGCATATACTGGCTTGCTAGATTGACAACATGAGCGATATCATTTACAAGACTTCCCACAACTTCATGTAAACTATGTTTCTGAGCCAAGTGGTGGCTACAGGTTACAACCTTTGTTAAAGTCATCTCTGTCTTGTCCAACAACTCAACAACATATTTACTCTAACTCAAGTGAATTACTCCTTCAAAAATACTTAACCTCTACTCCTAGGAAGAAGTGTAAAGGGCCAAAATCTTTCATAGCAAACTTTTTCCCAAGTTGTAGAACCAACTTTGAGACATGTAATAGATTACTTTATCTGACAATAATATCATCCACATATAACAAGAGAAATATGGAGCCTTTATGAGTTTTCAAAGTAAATAAGGAGGGATATGCCTTACTACAGATGAAACAAGGCGTAGGAGATGCATGTTAAACCTATCAAACCAGACTCTTGGTGCCTGTTTAAGACCATACAGTGCCTTTTTAAGTAGACACACATGCCAAGGATACCTAGGATCAATAAATCTAAGAGGTTAACTCATGTACACCTCCTCTTGTACGAAACCATGAAGGAAGGTATTTTTGATATCTTGTTGCCTAACTTCCCACTTTGAGCTGAATGCAATGGATAGAACCACCCTAATAGTTGTGGCTTTAACCACCAGGCTAAAAGTTTCTTTAAAATCTATCCCTTCAAGCTGCGAGAATCCCCTGCCACAAGTCTGGCCTTGTATCTATCTATTATTCCATCAACTTTCAATTTTGTCTTGAACACCCATTTTGAACCATCGAAGTTTATACCAGGATATTTGGGCACCAATATCCATGTCTTGTTAGTATGTAAAATATTGATTTCCTCCTGCGTAGCTGCAAGTCAATGAGGTGACCTTAGTGCTTTCTTAGTATTATTTGGTTTCCTCAAAATCTTTTTCCTGTTGCGAGCAACAAGTGACAAGTATTGTTCCTTTGCCTTGTGTCTGAGGATCATATGATGCCCTTGTGGTACATAAGGTACATCAACTGAAGTAGTTTATTGTAGCGTAGTATCTTCAGGTTGATGATGCTCTGACAGATTCCACTTGGAGAAGTCAACTTCTAAATGTAATCCCTGTGGATTAGTCGCAGAGAAAGTGGAATTTGATGAACCACTATTGACTGGACCTGCATGTGTAACTTGTTTCTCACTGCCACTAGCTAATCCTAAACCTGCAACTGGAGTCTCATCAATTTGAATCTCATTACTACTGTCTAGATCATCACTTTCAACTTGTTCCTCATGATTATCATCAAAGCATGCACTTGAGGGATCAATAACACTATCATCATCAAGGGGTATATGGATTGTCGTATTAGCATTTTCACCAGTATAACTTGCGTACAATCAACCTGTACTTTCCTTGAATTATGATTATCATGTGCCTGCAATTTAGAGAAAGATTCAACAAAAGTAGCAAGATGAGGTAAGACATCAATGTTAGTCTGATATTGAATTGAAGACACATAGGGTAATGTGTTTTCATCAAACAAAACATGTATGGATACGTACACCCTACTTGTAGATGGATGATAACATTTATATCCTTTGTGTAATCTGTTGCATCATATGAACACACAAGGGTAAGTCTTTGGACTGAACTTTCTGCTACCCTTGATATATGGAAAATATCTACAACAAACACTTTTAGGCTGTTATAATCAGGTTGCTCTCCATACAACTTAACAAATGGAGTCACCATCTTTAGGACTAAGGAGGGTAATCTATTAATGAGGAATACTGCAGTAAGGAAATTAAAGCCTCAACCCATAGAAACAAAGGTATGTTAGCATGAAGTAGTAGATTTAAGCCAGTCTCCACAATATGTCTATGTTTTCTTTTTGAAACTCCATTTTGTTTAGGTGTGTTAGGACATGAAATATATCTCACAATTCCACAATCTTCCAAATGTTTGATGAAGTCTATTTTGATAAACTCACCACTTCCATCACACTGAAATATCTTAATTTCTTTAGAAAATTATTTTTCCACCATTTTCTGGAATTTTACAAAGACTTCAAAAAATTCAGATTTCTTTTTCACCGGATAAATCCATGTATATCTTGTGTGATCATCTACAAAAACGACATAATATTTATATGTTGAGAAGATTCAATAGGATCAGGTCCCAACAAGTCACAATGAAATTTCAATAAAAGTTCCTTCTAAATTTTATTTCTCAAACCAAATGGAAGTTTACAACTTTTGCTCAACTGACAACTAGAACACACAGTAGGCATTTTATTCCAACTACTAACATTGATGCAACTATTACTACTCAAACTTTTTAAAGACCTCAAACTAGGGTGTCCTAAACTAGTATGCCACATGTTGTCTGATGTGTTCCAATTGTGTGCAGTAGTTAAAGCATAGAGATTGTTATCTTCCAAAGAATAGAGTCCATTCCTTTTAGATCCCTTGGCCAGTAGTGTCCTTGTCTTCTTGTCCTTTACAACAAACTTAGTTTCATCAAATTCAAGAGTGCAAAAATTATCCTGTGCAAGTTTATTAACTAAGAGTAGATTTTTATTAATCTTAGGAACTACGCAAGAACTTCTTTTAACTTCACGCCTGATCCTGATATGTTCCCAACATGTGTTATGTCTAATTTTAATCCATTCCCAATAATGATTTTATCTTGTCCATTGTAGTGTTTAAGATCTGTTAGAATACCTAAGTTATATATCATATGACTACTTGCTCTTGAGTCCACATACAAAGTGTCATCAATAGTGTTTTGTAGATTAGCAGCAGCCAATGTTTGTGATTGCTCATCTGCAACTTGGTAAGAGTAGTCTCACCTATAGAAACACTTAAGATAAGTATGGTTATTCCTACCATATATTTGACATGTCTCAGTATTGTTCGTCTCCTAACTTTCACTTGAAATACTTTTCAGAGAACCTACTCCATATTTACTGTTATAAGAACATGTTGCTTGTCCAGTAGGCTTGAACCCTCTTCCTCTAGAGTTGAAGTTGTTGTTTCCTCTTTTTTTAGAGTAGTTTCCTCTTCCCCTACCCCTTAGGGCAGAGAATGTCATGTTATGATTTTTTGTGGCACTTATTCTTCATCCTCCCTCATATCAAAACCTCGGAGAGTATTAACCAATTGATTAAGAGTGGGATATGGTGCCTTACCTAGCATTACAGTCCTGAAGGTCTTGTACTTGAGACTTACACCTCTAGTAAAATTAATTACTTTATTATCTTCATCCATATGTTTGTGAATGGCTGCAAGACCATCACATATGCTTTTGAATTCCTTAATATATTCATCAATCTTTTTGGTTCCTAGCCTAACACTTTGCAGTTGTTGTTTGAGCTGGAACTCCTTATCTTTCATTGCTTGAAGATAAGCTTCTTCCAAGCATTTCCACATTTCCTTGGCAGTTGAGCAGCCCACAATTAGGTACATGCTTTCTTCTATCAAGGTTCATGAGATTCAACTCATTAGCAACACATTTTTCTCCTCTCAGTCATCAATATTGTTGTTGTCTTCTGCATCATTTTCAACTACTACAACTTTCTCAGCAGTCTGTCTACTGAAACGAGTACTTTTAGTTGGTTCACTCTCTGTGATGAGGTAGGCTAATCTCATCACATGAATCGACTGATACATTTTTATCCTCCATAAAAGATAGTTTTTTTGGCTTGAGTTTAATGGAACAAGACGCAATAAGATGGTGAAGTGAGGAGGTTGATAGAGTGTTTGTATAAGTGGCCATTGCAATTCGATCGTGTGGTTATTTTGATTTTTGGATCTTATACGTTAAAGAGCGGAAAAGCTTTAAAGCTTTAATACTATGTAGAAATATCACGTTAGGTTTAGAGAAACCAAGGATTGTATTGATGGTTAAAATTGTTGAGTACATGCTCCTTATATAGGAGAAGAGTCATAGATTAACTATATTTAGAATCCTACTACAATACAAAGTTATAATTTACATAAGTAGTATAGGTTTACTATTACTACTATAACTACAATAATTATCCTAATCGATTTTATCCCCATACACGATACAACAGCTCATTCGTACATAAATTAGGATTTAGTAGTCTAGTCCTAGTGTGACTCTAACTCTACAACAGTGAACACGTCAGTTGTCGATCGGTTGGACCAGTTTCTTGGACTTGTTTGTATCATCAGCTTCCTTCATCTTCAACAATCACGTACCCGGCATGGTACCCAAGCCAATAATTAGTATCACATATCATGTGTGGTACTCGAGCCAACTATTAATATTCCATACTAGGCATGGTACTCGAGAAAATCAAAGTATATCCTATATCAGGTGTAGTACCTGAGTCAACCGATAATATATATAGGTGTGGTATCCGATCCAATCATGAGATATCTTGTACAAGGCGTGGTACCTGAGTCAAGCGTTAGTCTCACAAACACAATCACAATGAAATATAATCACACTTGTAATACAAATAAACAAAAATACCTGCATTGCATGAGATTATCAACAATTCATCATTTCACATTCTACCCTTATGTTTTTCCCATATTGCATTGTACAGGTCTCACTATAGATACAATTAACATGTATACATAACACAACTTGGAAATAAACAACCATCACCTACCCGAAAGGATTCTTTCTTGAATGTGCCCTCCTCATAATTCGATTACCCACAATCACTTGTGAATGTTAAGTCTGGGTGAGGACTGGGAGTTTTGGGTTATGTATCTGACTATTGTTATAATCGTATGTTATTTGTTTCACTAATTTGTGATTACATGTTCATACTTCATATAACTAGAGCGTTGTTAAGTCAGAATGATAACTAAGAGTTTTGCTTATTCACTAACATGCACTGTATTTTCAGTATGGGTGGTCTGGGACATATCTGATAAGGGGGATTTGAAAAAGTGATTTAGTAAGAGTCTTGCAAGTGGTTTACTAAATTGGTCCAGGGACAAATATGGTCATGAGAGCTTGAGGAAGAGTAGTAGACCGGTTAAAAGAGTTAGTAGTGAACTTGCATTTAAAAATTGAAACAATAGATAAATTCTGGTGCTGGTAGAATGAGTGGTTCAAAAAAATTTATGTGATAGAAGGGTTAGGTTATGATTTGATATGAGGGTGGAATGACTTGGACAATGGAGTTGACAGTGGAAGAAGGTGGGGTGACATGAAATAAAGCGTATGAGTTCAAAGGTAGTACTACTTAGTAGTTAGGGTGGTGATGAAAGGATCGGGGTCCTTATTATATCTTCAAGTTTCATTTGTCTTTGATTATGTGTATGATATATGTGGTGGATCCGGATCGACCGATGATGCATACTAGTATGTGTTGCTTGTATTGATACTACTTTTACTATGTCTCTTAGCATAGTCTAATTGCAGGATCAGTGATGCTTCGTCGGTGAAGACGAAGATTATCTCCAACAGCTTCTACCTCTCTTTCTTTATGGTGGGAGTTGTGTCTTATTAATTTTAAATCTTTTATTCTCTTAGAAGCTTTTGAACTTGAAGAAACCTTACCACCTAAACAAGAACCAGGTTCTTGTCAATTTTCCTAGATATAAACGTAACACAATAAAACAGTGATTTTATCGTGGAAACCTTCCTTGCTCAAAAGAAGAAAAAACCACGCCAAACTTCAGTATCTTCAAAGAGCAACTTTAGATTACAAATCTATAATCAAAGGTACTAATTCTAGTACTTCACCTCAACAGTTCACTAAAACTGTTCAACGATTAAGTATAATCGAATACTCTACTCTCCAAGAAGTCAAACCCACTTCTTGTTTCAATTCTCACAAATTCTCTTCAAGAAGTCAAACTCAGTTCTTGTTCTTCAATCTAGAAAGTATTACAACTCAATAATAAACCTAGAACAAATCAACAAAGACTAATAACCCTAGACTTTAATTGATCAAACTTCAATATTCAATAGTTTAGACTCAAACACAACTTATGAACCCGGTTTCAGTGTTGCTGTGACGAAGCCTTGTAGTTTTTCTCCAATGGCTATTGCTCTCAAGATGATGAATTTCGTAAATATGCAATAGGTGTCGTTCTGCCTTTGCTGGAAAGTTCACTCAATTTGTGATTTGCAAAAGTCGACCTTCTCTTCTTTGACTTTGTCCTTTTATAAAAGTGGATTAAGCCTTAGTAGAATCCTACCAAGAAAGAAATTAGTTTTTCCTAGAAAAATAGTCCTTTTCCGAATAGAATTTGTTTGTCTCTTTCCTTTTCCGCATATAAGCCGTCTGTCGTTTTTTGTCTCCTTATTTAACCTGAATTTCTGTTTAAAACATGTTTTCCTAATCCATATCTATATGTTCGAACTTTTTCCGCCTTTTTATTATATGTCTGATACATTCCTGTGAACCTGGTTTATGTTGTCATCATCAAAAGTTATTTCAGAGCTTTATCAAGTCATCAATTTCGCCCTTTTTGATGATGACAAAATATTCTTTTCTCTTGAGATATTTGTTTCCTATAATGAGTTCAACACATCAAACACCAAACTCGTCTTCCTATAAGGAAATCTTTCCTTAAAAGGAGTGTCATCCTATAAGGAAACTTTGGCTCCTCTTTGGACTTTAATTGTACTCTTTATTTCTTTCCTTTTTTTTTGTTCCTTTGTCTCTGCACTTTATTAGTTTCCTTCTTTGCCGCAATCTTCCATACTTGTGCAAGCTATCTGCATTCACGTTTACGGACCTGGTTCACCTGATAGAGTACACATAAGACAACAAGTAGTGAACCAGGTTCACTTTATCAATCATCAAAACTACTTATATGTTCTCCTACTTTCCAACATAACCTGTTTAGACTAGTTCCTTGGGAGGGTTCAATGTTTTCTTTGCATAAGTACTTCGTTTTGACTAAGTTTGAGTATTTCAATATTTAAATAGGGTGTTTAGCTTATATTTTATTCACTTTGATATTTCATGTTTTAAATTAGGTGTAAGAATCCCCCTATCTATGTGTTAGAGTAACTTGTCTATGTATCACATATAATTTTACTCCATACACATGTATTATAATGCTCTATTCTAAACTTTGTCTCACTCATGCCGACAATTTAAATCAGTCTGTTTTCCTAAAAAAAAAAAAAATTTTTTTTTTTCTAATCGTTTTCTTTATTGTGTCAAAAGTAATATATAGTAGCCCTAATACTAAAAACTATTCCAATATGCCATATAGACTGGTCCCTAAGCTGTTCAACAGAATTCATGCATCAGAATTGCTTGCTTAGTGGGGAGAGAAGCACATGCATGGAGTAGTAAAGTGTATGGTATTTCTTTAAACTAATTTTTTATACTATCACACTATTTAAATGATATTTCTTAATATACTTTTATGTATTATTGAATTTAAAACGTTGAAAATTAAATATATTATCTGCTATAATAAGTAAAAATAATATAATTATACCAAAACTAAAAGGGTACAACCCTTGTGATTGTATTTGATGAAAGAGGTTGTGTGGTGTTTCAAAATATAGGCTTTATTCGTTTCGTGGTACTCTGCACCTCAAATCACTTTTGGAATTTGGACCCTTTTTTGAACTTTTGGAATTTTATTAATGTTATTTTCCTAATTTAGAGCTACATTTCATGAGTCGAGGATCTGTCAGAAACAATCTATCTATCTCTACGAGGACGAGGTAGTAGTTAAATTTGCGTACACTCTACGCTCTCCAAACTCCACTTGTGAGATTTCGTTTGATACTCCCGACTATCTCATTTATGTATAAGTGTGCTCAAATATATAATCCTTAATATTCCCTCCTTTTTATTTTAGATGTCGTTTTAACTCGAAATAAATGTTACTTTAAGAAATTCAAAATTAAAATTTCCATTTATTAACACTTAAATCTTTAACATTAAAAAAAGTTAAGTAATTCTTTTTGATGTTGTTCAATTCTTAAATAACAACTAAGATATAGAGATAAGTTAATAAACTATATTTTGTATAAAATAATTAAACAATTAAAATGAGATGGAAGGTGTAAATAATAGTGGCATAGGTTAGATTTGATATTAAGCTGACGTACGCTTCCCACTTGAGTTAGCATTTATTAAAATAGTCAAGTCATACTTCATATTAAGAGAACTTTTGTTTTTGTATTTTTTTTTTTTGTTGAAAAAAATATAATATATATTCAAGCCACCTTTACTTATCAAATTAATAAGAAACATGAAAAAATACAAGATGATGTGTAACATTGGACCTAACCTCACTTAAATTTATATAATAAAGAATAAATTAATATACACTACTTATTGTTAGAGAGTCATATAAAATTGAAGTGCAATACTAAGTTTAAAGAGATCAAATGAACATATGATGATTTTGTGTTGTCTTTCTTTTAATTAAATTTGTCTTTAGAATATAAGTATTATTGTAAACTATAGAGGGTACTCTTGTAAAATTCCTCGTACAAAATAGCCCCTAGCTAGTGGGTATACTGCACCAATTTTTATTATTCTAAAAACATTTCTCTATATACTCTTCAATAAAAAACCATTTTAGGTCCACTTCCTATATTCAAATCAAATATGGACATTTGCAAACTTAGATTTTGATTATTATTTTTTTTTTTAAAGTTATTTTAGCAAAAAATAATACTCTCTCCGTTTAAATTTATATAGCACTTTTCGAATTTTGAAATTCAAACAAGTCTATCTTTGACCGCAATTTTTTCTATATTTCTTAAATATTTTGAATTGTCAATTATTGTGACTTATAGTTTAAAGATTTCATGCACAAATTTTTAATCAAACTTAAACTGTTTGACTCTCGAAAAACGAAAAATGATATATTTGAAAAGTTGAAAAAGGCTTAAAACCCGATAAGAGAGTATGTGTTGGTCGGCATGGTTGTGCATGATGAAAATTCTTTTTGGTCCCACAAATTTATGCTTCTTATATATTCCCTCCGTTTCAAAAAGAATGTCCTAGTTTGACTTGAAATGGACTTTAAGAAAAGAAGGAAGACTTTTAAATCTTGTGGTTCTAAATTAAAGTTATGTCAAATGTACCAAAATGTCCTTTAATCTTATGGCCTTAAACATGTCATGTGAAAGTTGAAGTGAAAGTGTTGCCAAAAAAGGAAAGATGTCATTCTTTTTGAAACAGACAAAAAATAGAAATGAGCTCATTTTTTTTAAACAGAGAGAGTATAACATAATAATATAAATAAATATATATATTCTTATGACAGGCAGAAAAAACAACAATGGAAAAAAAAAAGATTAGCTAGAAGAAGAAGAACAAGTAGAGAAAATGGAATGAGAGGTTGCAATAATAATTGCCACACAAATATAAGGAGATTGAGAAATAGAACAATGATTTCTCTTAAGGTATAGGTTCTTCTACCCCACCACTTGTTGCTTTTTTCTTCCTATTCTTCTTATCCCATCATGCTCATCTTCCAAAGTTGGCACAAAAACTTTTTTCAAGAATATTTTTCTTGTGGAAAGCTTTGTAGGACAGAGAAAATCAAAAGATAAAAAGCACAATTCCTAACCTAAGGCTGTATGATATTGTTGATAGAGTGCGGTAGAAAAAATAATGCATGCATACGTTATTTTGATGTATTATTAATTTCTTGTTAGTACATTTCTTCTAATTTATGTATAACTTTTTTCAAATTCTTTGCACCATATTTGTAGAAGGTATTTTTATAAACAAATTTTATAATATATGTTACTTTTAATATACAAAATCAAACATTACATAAGAAATAGTCTCAACATAACTAATGCAAGTATATATATAAAACTAATATCAGTATTACTAATGTAAGCATATTACTAATTATCATATTCAACATTGCTCACCTATCAAGTGATCCCATAATATGTGCTATCACTTCAGATGTCTCAATTTATGTGTCACGACTGAAAATTCGAGAGTCAATCAAATTTTTCTTTGATTGGATGTTAATTATTATGATTTGTAGTATTTTTACATAATTTTTAAATTTATAATTAATATTCAAAAGATTGAAAGTTTTCGTGTCTGGATTTATGGTTAAAGTTTAGAAGTTCGAATGTTTAAATTTCAACTAAGCAAAGATAAATCGGAACAAAGGAAATATTATTCTATTATTAATTTGTTATAAAAATAAAACTTAACATAATTTTTTAATTAAAAATTATAATAACATAATAAGTATCATGACATAAGTAAGATTAATAATTTTAAAAGAAATCTTAATAAATTTTGTATAGAATCAAACTATACCAACTAGGAGTATTTGTTTTTGCTTAGAATAATAAAAAGGAGTAGTAGTAGGTCTTTGATGCACTACGTAGAAAGCTAAGCATCTCCCACCTCTTGGTGATTTCCCCAAAATGATAAGACTCTGAATTTGGTGTCGTATCATCAAATAATAGATATGACATGACACATGGGAAGACATACCAAAAGTTCCATTTTCTTTTATTTTCTTTGTTGAATCACATAATTCAACACCCCATTAATTATATGTGGATCAACTATATAATTAACTCCACATCATACACATGTGAAACTTAATTAATGAATGTTTACTATTCTAATTGGTACTATGTGAAAGAATGAAATACCCTAAAACCTCTATTCATTCAATACAATATATATCCTTAATCAACATAATCCATGTGAAACAAATATAACTTTATGCTCATTATCAATGTCAAAGTAGGAATTTTCATTCAGGGTGTTCAAAATATGAAGAATTAAACACACAAAGAAGTCGAAGGAGATTCAACATTTAATATATATGTATACAATATAATTCTAACAATACATAAACAGTGTAATTTCATGTTAAAGAGAGTTTGGATGAATTCTCTAAGTCCTTTCTAGCTTCGCCCCTACGTATCACTATTTTTTTTCAAGGTGGTTGGGTAATTAACATTTCCATTCCATTATTTATATCAAAGCCTAAGTTGATCAATTAATGAAAAAATTCCAAATACTACTTGTCTCTATAATGCACTAGTAGGTGGAAACAAATAGCTAGGACCATTGTATTTTCAATTGTAACACACTTTTGAGATACCCTAAAACAAAACCAAAAAAAATGACAAATTATGTGAACCATTGAAAGGGCACCTAAATTCAACATCAACTTCCTACATGATAGGAACCATTTGGTCCTTATAGGGATACTATACTACATACCAAAATAGGTCCACAAATGCCTATTTAATTGACTTGAAGCACTTCCACTCAAATTTAGAATAGATACCTTGTGATGGTGCACAAACCCTAGTCATTTTCAGTTGTACGCAGTACACGTAGAAAAGTTCTTCACTTTACCTCTTTCCGTTATAGATTTAACGGAAAAGAGTAAAAAAAAAAAATGATTCAGACGTATTGAAAATAGCTTAAATTTATTCTTCTTAAATCAATTGAAACTCAATTATTTTTTGGTTAATTTCCCCCTCCTTCCACCTCTATTGAACCCTAGTTATTTTTAATATTAATCTTCGGGTTAAAATTACCCCTTCTCATAACGGAATTATAAAATTGCATAAATTGAGTTACATGAATGTGATAAAATGCGTGTGAATCTTAAGGCAAATCGAGAAGTTTGATGTTATTGACTTGAGATGCTTTGAGATTGTACTTGAATGATAAGTAATCCAAGAATTGTGCGCGAAAAGTGTTTTATTTGAAACGAAGAAAAATCATTGCCTAATGAATGATGGTGGAACTAATGATGAGATTTGCTTGTATAGACTCTTTTTATTTTGAGTCAAGTATGTAATTATGCAAATCATAAATTGGGTGTAATTGAGCTTAAGTCTTATGCTTAGTGAGTGTTTTGCTTGAGGACAAGCAATAGTTCAAGTTAAGAGGTTTGAAGAATTGGTATTTTACAGTTTCATTGGACTCAAATCCATGAATTATTGTCATGTTTTAATGCTAATAGAAGGGGTTTTAGGCCCTAGTTCTCTTGAATGCAAGCATTCCTTAGAAAAAACAAGTTTGATGGATTTAAAGATGAAAATCATTGGAGCACACCGGTGAAGGAACTGGTGTCCCACAGGAACCAACAGGTGTCTCGCCGACTAAATGCTGACTTGGATGGAGCAAAGATGTCTCAGCACCGATATTGCAATTGGCATGGTACAATGATTGATCGATAATTCGTCGGTCCTAACGTAGATGCCCATGTGAGAACTAAAGGTCGAAGCGAGGAGCGATTGACTCTCCATAATTTTGGATCAGCATTTCATCGGTCCATCGCAAGTCTGAAGACGGACGCTGAAGGGGAAAATGCAATTATAGAAAATAGTGCTCCCTTTTAAAAAATTTCTAGGATAAAATAGATATTTGTGCAATTATATACCATTATAATCTTCCCAATTAGGGATAGTGAGGATTGAGGAGAGATCTCTTTTTGTGAAAAAGATATTGAGAGAGTATAGTGAAGAACTTCTTAGCTTGTAGAGGAAGAAACCTCATATTTGTGTTGATCTAAGCTTAGAATTCAGTCTTTGTTAATCAAATTAGCTTGGAATGGAGATTTTCTATACTAGTATTGTCTTTATTTTTCTTTTATGAGCAGCTAGACCCTTAACTATGGATGTGTGCTAGATGGGGGTGTAAAATCCTAAATGGGTATTGATTAATCGGTTCTAATATTGATTGTATGACATGGATCTACTGTGTTGTCTTAATATTTTAATCTAAACATTCGTGATTGCAAACATTGATTGAGCTCTCTAACACTGTTTTGACTTGGAAAAGAAAAATTGAATTGGATAAGACTCAATAGTGAGGACTTGCAGAAATTACTCTATTAGTATGAGCCAGGAATGAGATATTCTGAATAATTTCTCATTTAATAATATGAGCTAGGGGGTAATCTACTGTAACACCTCAAATTTTAAAAAAGGAAAAGAGAACATTTTTGGACTACTGGTTGGATTCTACGGATCCAGTCTACGGGTCGTGGAAGCTTCTACGGGCCATAGAAAGAATTCCGTAGAAAGAGGGTTGAATTTTTTGAAAAAATCAAGTCCAGTACCTCATCCTACGGTTAGCCAGGACGGTCTGTCAAATGGTCTACGAGTCATAGATGGGTCTCGTAGGTAGGTCCAAGACTTAGTGAAATTTTAAGGTCAAAGTTGAGTTCTACGGTTAGGGTCTACGGGCCGTAGGAATTCTTACGGACCATAGAAGGGTCCCGTCAAAAGTTGGGTAATTTTAAGGTCCCAGTACTTGGTCTATGGATGACCAGTCCGGTAGTTTATTTGTAGGGGGTTTTGGGTCTTTTTCTAAATATTTTAAACCTATACTATGTCGTTTAGGCTTCTACCCTAAGCCCTATATAAAACTTTTAAGTCTTAAATCTACCCACTTTAAACTCGTTCTTCTATTTCTCCAAAATCCAATCAAAATTATTCTCCCAAATTCCCTTTCAATCCAAAGAAGAAGAAGGAGCTAGGGTTCACCCCAAGGTCTTCAAATCACAATTCGTCTTGGGATTTGACTAACAAGGTATGTGGGTATTCACCCATGGATTCCATTCCTCAATTGGATCCCCACAGTTTTCAATTCCTCAATTCAAATACTATTGATAAAATTAGGGTTCTTCTTAATTTTCTATGGGTATCATCCAATTATGATTCAAATTGTTGTTTCAATCTTCTGTTGCATGATTTGATGTAATTACATGATATTTAGTTGAAATTATATGTATCCATGCATGATTTATGATTTTCAACTATGAACCTATAAAGAACCCATGAACCTATGAACTATGACTTTTGGAAGGTTATACTATGAAAATGATGTTTATGATGATAAGGTGCTTTTAGATGAAAGTATCAATGTTGTTATGAAAGTTTTACTCACATACGACTATGACTATGATTTTGAAAGGTATTTCTCACATATGGATTCACATTGGTAAAAAGTTTTCTCACATATGTTTGAATTGTAATTTAAGGAGCTATTCTATGTATTGATCTTTAAGATGCGGATTGATATTGATCATCGCCTTTTCTATGTTATATTGACATTTAAATTTTATCTATTCCGTTAGAATTTAGACTTAGTACCGAGAAGTCTTTAAGGTGGAGGCTCAAATAGGATAGTCTCTAGTAGCAACCTCTAGTCCCTGACGGTGTGCCCCCGCAGGATTGTCTTAAATGACCTATCTAGTGGATCCACTTTAGCAAAAGATGATGTGTGCGGACTCTACCTTGGCAAGTAGAATTCCCTTCTTTCAGTATGAGGAATATACCAGAGTCCATGATATAACTCTCATGGTCTTACTGTCAGTTAAAGCTAATATCCCATAAAAACGATTATGTTTCTTCAAAGCTTTCTGATGTCTCATATTTCGAATGCATTAACCATATCTCATGATTTTTATGTTGTTGCTTCTATAAGCTTTTAAATATTCAAATATTGGTCATGCATTACATGTTTTAAGCTGTTCATGCTACCATGCCTATTTTATGCATATTTCCCCATACTTAGTATATTTCATGTACAAATGCATACTTGTGCCTATATTGTCTAATAAATGTAGGGTCTAACGCTCCTACCTCTCATACTCTTGGCTAGTTGGTCAATCTACTAAATTCAAGAGTTGGTGAGTCCTCATGTTCCGAGGATCGAGACACTTTTACTTGCTTTATGACTTTCTAGTTTTCGGATGATGTATGTGGTGTATGTGTTACGTTTCAACCACTTATTTTTATGTTTAGATGGCTTGTTGAGACTATGTTAGACTTCTGTTTTTTCAAACTCTTATATGATGTAAAATGCTACTTTTGAAATCTTTATTTCTTTTATCTAGTATGATGCATACTAAGTGGCTTGTGTAGGGTCTCTCGAAGTTCTATACGCCATGTCACACCTAAGGTATACTTTGGGTCGTGAAATATATCTACTCAAGCACTGGTTGGTGTTTTACTTGAAAGGGTCTTGGAGTTCGGAAGAACTCAAGGGACATATGCTTGATAGTTCGGGAAAATATCAAAGTGTAGACTAGATCAAGCTATATACATGTATCAATCGATTTTATTACGGTAAATCATTGTGCCACACCCCGAGCCTACACCCTGGGAGTGGCTGGCACTTGAGAACCATTTCTGGCCCCAAGCGAACCATTGGCCTGGCTTACTACTCAGCGAAAGACTCAAAGCATTAATACAAGAATTCAATGCATCATTACTCAACTGTTTAAAAGATAACTTAGAAAGTTTAAAGATAAACATTAAACTTAGCCAAAATGGCAACTCAAGTCGTAACATAAGCAATAACAAGATAAAGACAAATGACCTAACTAACTGTCTATGAAGCCTCTAACAACTGAGATGGACATCGGGACAAGACCCACGACATCCTAAAGAACTAATTGATAAATCAATAAAAGGGAATCCTCCAGAAGCGGGGAGGCTCACCAACAACTCTGAAGCTCAACTAGAATCAACGATGCGCTGGATGCTGATCTTGTTTACCTGTATCTGCATCATACAAAGATCCAGGCCAAATGGCATCAGTACATTGAATGTACGAGCATGAGAGGTGAATTCTAAAACAAGACATAAGCTTGAAAGTAACTGAAATAACATACCTGGGCTCAACTCAACTCAACTAACTCATTTCAATATAAAGCAATAATAGGAATGCAATATAAAGAAAAGCTTTTAAATCATGGATAACAATTCTGTTTATTTAAAAAAACAATAGTAACTCAGTTTGTATGAAAATATACAATATAAACTCTGTTGTATATAAAAATACAAATAACTCTGTGTATATAAGAATATAAAATACTTCTGTGGGAGTTTCTCTAACCGACAACCATCACGTAAGTGCTATGTGATGATACAACATTTTACCTCACGCTGTCAGGGTCGTCCTATACCTTGTAGAGGGTATAGAACCTGACTACGAAGTGGATCCACTAGTCTATGCTAAAAAGCACTAAGGAATCATCTAAAAAGTATAACCCTTTTCTACCCATGATGGCTACATGGTTTATGAGGCTGTGAGTTGTCTGAACTCTCCCCCATATCGGTGATCAATAATACTCCCAAAATATACTAGCTCATATGTTTAAAAACATAACTTCTTTCTGTGGTTTGAGATAATTGCTCAAAAACTTAGCTCAAAGGCTCTCTTGGAAATCAAAGTTTCCTCTCTTGCTTAATTGTTAAAGCATTTACTCTTGACTGAAAAACTAGCTAAAAGGCTCTGTTGGAAATCGGTGTTTCCTTTCTTGTTTAAATGTGAAAATATTTACTCTTTGGGAATACATAGTCCCGATATACTCTTTTGAAGAAATGAACTTCAATCTTTACTCTTTACTCAACTCAAAACTCAAGTCTTAAAA
>JAJONR010006921.1:0-40547 GCA_029582245.1 Solanum etuberosum
TACCTTATCAACAAAAAGACAGAATCGAAATTTGAAGGGAAAATCATGAAATACACAACTTTGGAAGCATATTGTACAACAATCAAAGCAAAGCACAAAGAGAATTAGACTTTAAATTACCAAATTATCCATGTCTAGAAAGCAGACATGTTGACGAACAACTGCTTCTTTGACACTTCTATATATTAGTAAAAGAATAGGGGGCAAATGAGCCTTTTAAAAAGTATTGGAAATCAAATACCTTATCAACAAAAAGACAGAATCGAAATTTGAAGGGAAAATCATGAAATACACAACTTTGGAAGCATATTGTACAACAATCAAAGCAAAGCACAAAGAGAATTAGACTTTAAATTACCAAATTATCCATGTCTAGAAAGCAGACATGTTGACGAACAACTGCTTCTTTGACACTTCTATATATTAGTAAAAGAATAGGGGGCAAATGAGCCTTTTAAAAAGTATTGGAAATCAAATACCTTATCAACAAAAAGACAGAATCGAAATTTGAAGGGAAAATCATGAAATACACAACTTTGGAAGCATATTGTACAACAATCAAAGCAAAGCACAAGAGAATTAGACTTTGAATTACCAAATTGCCCCTGTCTAGGAAGCAGACATGTTGACGAACAACTGCTTCCTAGACACTTCTATATATTAGTAAATGTCTTGAAAAAGAAAATTAGATTGCTTTTTTATTATTATATGATATAAATGCATATACAAAATTCGGTTGGGGTTTGAAGTTATATATGTGCCACATAAATACAAAATTTGGTTGGGTTTTGAAGTTCTATATGTTCCACATAAATTGGGACTGTGAGTAATATAACATTAATTCAAAATTACAGAAAAAAATATTATAAATCACAATAATTAATCATTTAAAATATTTAAAAATCAGATAAAAATTTCAATGACTCTTCAACTGTATCTGTGTCACATAAATTGAAACAAAAAAAATAACATGTATTAGTATGTGTGCATCTCACATGATTTGTCATGTGTGTTTACTTGTTGAACTTTATAATAGTTTAAGTATCTACTTGTGTACGAACAAAATCTGAAGACACAAATGTCAGTTGAGATCAAACTAAACATATATTTATGTATTATACCAATATCAAATTCAAAAAAGTTTTTGAACTGAAGTTCCACTAAAAAAAGTTTCAAATTTCAACATCGTATGCAAAACTATTTCATACTTTAATTCAAAATTTTCTATTCATATATTATTATTTTTTAAAAGAAAGACTATTTTTCAATTACATTTGAGATAGTCCTCCTAACTAACTTTTTCACACATTCGTATCATTAAAAAAATAAAAAATAATTCAATACACAAAATATTTCTTCTTAACACGATCATTTATTTTATTTTATATCCAAAATATGAAAATATTGAGGCCCGAACATTGTAGTATTTCGTGGTCCAATTGTTCTACTTCCACATTCCCTAATTTAACCTTGAACTTCAAATTTTAAATTAAATAAAATGTCCATTAGATTAAATTTCTTACATAAAAAATAGTCCACTTAAAAAAATAAAGAGCTAATTATACAAAAGAGCCGCTCGGCTAATTTATTTACAAGCCATTAATGACTTCTCTTCCTTCTTCATTCTTCATCTTCTTCTTTTTCTTGTTCTTGTACTTCCTCGTCATCATCTTCTCCTGCTTCTTCTCCTGCTTCTAATCCTTCGTCTTCCCCTCCTCCTCCTATTCTCCTTCTCCTCCTTCTTTTTTTCATCTACTTCTTCTTCTCCTCTTTCTCCTCCTTCTACTCCCTCTACTTCTCCTTCTTGTCTTTTTCCTCCTTCTCCTTCTTATACTTCTTCTTCTCATTCTCCTCCTCCTCCTCCTTCTCCTTCTTCTACTTATTGTACTTCTTCTTCTCTTTCTTCTCCTTTTCCTTCTTCTTCTCATCCTCCTCCTCATCATTCTTCTCATTCTTCTCCTCCTCCTCCTCCTCCTCCTCCTCTTCCTCTTCCTCCTCCTCCTGCTTCTCCTCCTCCTTCTCTTTCTCGTTCAACTTCTCCTTCTCCTTCTTCTCCTTCTCCTTCTCCTTCTTTTTCATCTTCGTAATTCTTCTTCTTTTTCTTTTTTTAAAAAAATTGACCTACCACAAATGTGAATTGTTTCGAGTAAATTATATACTAAAAGACTCAAAATATCGAGAGGATTTCGTATCTAAAATTTGAGATGTTAAGAGGTGATTTTGAGTTGATCAAGATTGAATAGTCACTTTATACTTAAGGGGCGTAAGTTTTGCTCTGTTCTCAAGTAGTCGTCTCCAACAAAAAAATGGCAAGTTAATATTATATATGATGATTATAGTCTCTTATTATTCGACGGGTAGATTCTTATCTTTTAGTATGTAGGATCTAAAGAAGGTCGTAGTAGCTAAAAGGAAGTCGAAGGTGGTGATTCCATTATTCGAGAAGCGGACGAAGCAATTTGAAATCGGCAAGGGAGTGGTTTAAAACCAGAGAAAGAAGAGGATTCTCTAGACGAGATTGAAGGTTCCTCCTAGGGCTGGCAGGGAGATGGGGACCAGTGGGACGGGTCGGGAAACCATCAACCGGGACTCTACCGGTCTCAGGCTGAACTAGGTTGGGATTCACTGGATGGTTTAGCGTCCCGCCCGTCCCGTCACAATACTTTCACTGGATGGGACGGTGTGGGCCGGGACGAGAGGTGGGATTAATTAATACTTTTATATATATTTATTTAATTGTTTTGAATAACATTTATAATTTTAATTATTTTGAATAACATTTTTTTGCTAAGTAAGAATGCTTAAGTTTTGAAATTTTCAAATTTAATTTGGAACTTGAAAGTTCAAATTTGAACTTTCAACATTCAAATTTAAAATTTCAATGTTTAAATGTCAAAGTTCAAAATTCCAATTTCAAAGTAAGTTTGATAAGTAAAGTATTAAATTATTAAAAATTGATCTAGATATAATATTTGTATTAAATATGAAACAATAATTGTATAAAAGAGAACTGAATAAAGCCTTAAAATTTATTCAAATAAAATTTAATTGCAACTTACAAGTTACAATTTAGGAATATTAGAGGAGTAATGTCATAACTCAAAGTGCAACCTAGACGTGACATGACGTATAAGACCCCGAGAGGCCCTACACAAGCAACTTGACATACATACAACACAACATAATAAACAAAAGTAGAATAGCTAAAGTAGTCTCTTATTATGAAAAGAACATAAGTGCGGAAGATGCTAACTATTGACAAGACAATCTAATATATCAAAAGAAGTGGTTGAGACGTAACTCATATACCATATACAACGTCTCAAAATTAAAGGACAAAAGTAATAAAAATATTCACGGTCATGCCATCGAAGTATGAGGACTCGCCAATCCACTAACAATAGTAGTCCAAGCTAGCCACGATCAGGAGGAGAGGAAACATCAAGCCCTACATTATGAGACAATGTAGGCACAATTATGCATTAGTACATGGAATGTACTAATTATGAGGGATATGCATAAAAACGTAAAACATGATCGTAAGAAGACATAAAGGAAAACATGATATGCACGACCAAGCTAAAACATATTAAGACTTTTTTCAAGAATAATCATAAATCATAGGCATGGTCAATGCATCTTAAAATTGCAATGAAAGCTTCATAAAACCTTTGAAAGAAACTTTAGTTCATTTTGTGGGATATTAGCTTTAACCCATAATAGATCATGTGAGCTATAACATGGAAACCGATGTAACTCCCACACCGAGAAGGGAGATCCTACTTGCCAAGGTAGAACTCTGTATCATGTTTCATATGCTATTTGTGGATCCACTAGCTAGGTCATTTAAGACAATAATGTGTGGGCACGTATTTTGGAACTAGAGGTTGCTACTAGAGACTATCCTATTTGAGCCTACACCTCAAAGTTCTCTTGGTGCTAAGTTAAATTCCAACAGAATTCATTTTAATAAACATAATATCATACATTGAAAAATACAATTAAGATACCAATCCAAACTTAAATCATCATAGAGTAGCTCCTTAAATCATGAATCATGCATGTGTGAAAAAACCTTTCACCAAAGCATGATACCTTATATGTGAAAAAACCTTTCACAATTTCATTGAAGCTCATCTTAAAAGCAACCTTTAGATCACAAAACATCTTTTCATAAATCGTGCCTAAACTTTCATAAATTCATAGTCTTCCTTCATAAACTCAGATCTTCATAAATTCATATTCAAAATCATGAATAATGCATGGGTCCATATGAATTCAATCGAAAAATATGTAATTGAATTAAATTATTAGTAATAAGACTAAAATCAAACAATTGAATCATAACAATTAAGACCCATGGAGAATCAGATTTGGAGAATCGAGATCTTTTGGGACTCAATGGGTGAATGGAACCCATTGATGAATTCCCACATACCTTGATGACCTAAACCCAAAGCAATGGAGAAATAAAAGACTTGAAGCTTGAAACCTTAGGTGTTTTTCCTTGATTTTGAGAGAATTTTGAGAGGATGAATGTGGATGGGATTTGGAGATTTGTGAGAATGAGAGGGTTTGGGTAGATTTAGCAATAAAAAGGTAGTTATATGACTTAAAATTAGGGTTAAAATGACATAGTGTAGGTATTAAATGCATAGAAAAAGAATCAAATACCCTTAAAAAAAATTGTCGAACAGTCATACAATTGTACCTAAGGTCCGTAGAACTTTCTAAGACCCATACAGGTTAATCGTAGAACCAAATTCAGAAACCCAAAAATTCAATCATTTTTCACGAGACCTTTCTACAGTCCGTCATCTAGTCTACGGTCTGTAGACCCCATCCGTAGAACCCAAGTTCAAGTCCAAAATTTTACTAACTCTGAATCACTTCTATAGAACCATCTTACGGGTCGTCAAACTTCCTACAACTTGTCTTGGCTACTCGTAGGTCGAACTTCAGAAACGTGAATTTTCCAAATCTCAACTCAGTTCATACAAATGCCATATACGACCCATAGATGCTTCTACAAATCATAGATGGGTCTCGTAAACCTGAGGCAGTAACCAAAAAATGAGACCTTTCCTTTCCAGTTCGACTTCCTGACTCCCGAGGTGTTACAATATCTCCCCCATTGGGAACTTGTGTCCTCGAATGGGACTCAAGCTAGAATGAATAGAGTAGAAAAGAAACTAACAACCCAACATGTATGCAAATCTCATCAAAATGCCCATAAACATGAAAAATCACTCCAAGCTAAATCATAACATCAAAAATCAAGTTTTTCATAAACATATATGCATATGGAAACATGAGAATGACTAAAGCTCATGAACCCGAAAGAATGAACCATAAGGAACTAATACCTCAAGCTAGAATATGAGCAGAGGGAAAGAGATGAGGATATCGGGAAATCATACCGGCTTCAGCCTCACAAGTAGCATCCTCAACTAATTGATTCCTCCAATGAATCTTCACGGAAGAAACTTCTTTATTTCTGAACTTCTGAACTTGTCGGTCTAAAATATCGACCAGAACCACTTCATAAGATTTTCTTTAGCTCCCAAACCTTCCAAAGGCACAAAGAATGTTGGATCTTCAACAAGTTTCTTCAATAAAGAGATATGAAATATCAAATGTACCGATGCTAAATCATTAGGCAACTCAAGTTCATCAACAACTTTACCAATATGCCTAAAAATCTAATATGGGCCCACATAATGGGGACTAAGCTTCCCTTTATTTTCAAACCTCATCACACCCTTCATGGGTGAAATTTTCAAGTAAACTCAATCATTAACTTCAAACTCAAGATATTTTCTTCTAACATGGGCATAAGACTTTTGTGGAGTTTGAGCCATTTTCAACCTTTCCTGAATGAGTAGAACCTTTTTCATAACCTCATGCATCAACTTGGGTCCTATCAAAGCGACCTCACCCACTTCAAACCAACGAATAGGAGACCTACACCTCCTACCATAGAGAGCCTCAAATTGAGCTATTCGGATACTCGAATGATAGCTAATATTATAAGCAAACTCAATCAAAGGCAAATGAACATCCCAACTACCCTTAAAATCTATCACGCAAGCCCTCAACATATACTCTAAGGCCTCAATTGTCACGTCCCGAGCCTACACCCTGGACATGATTGGTACTCAAGAACCATTGTTGGTTCCAAAGTGAACCCTTGGCCTTACTGACTCTTTAGTGGAAGACTTACTCAAGCAATATGCGTCTTAAAAAAATTCAATCATTTAAAACTCAAAGTCAATACTCAACTCAAGCATCTGAAAGTATTCAAATGTTATAAACAAAATAATTTGCAAAACTTCTCAAAATAAAATAAAAATACCGAGAGACTCCTCAACTCTAACTATATATGAAACCTCTAATACTAGGATATATGTTGGTACAAGACCCACGACAACTCAATAATAACTGGAAAATAAATGTGAAATCCTCCTAAAAGCAAGGAGGCTCACCAAAGCTATCTGAAGAGCAAAGTGATCTCAACAAAACACATGTTGATGATCCTGAACACTTGTATCTGCCTCATAAAATATGCAGGTCAAATGACATCAATACATTGAATGCACAAGTATGTAATATAGCCGAGGGGAAATAGCTGAATGAAAGGACTACAATAGATATAGCATAACTCAACTGAATGTAAAGAATTATAGGAGTAAAATCATTTAACTTTACAAAATAATTTCCCATCTCTGAACTTTAACATAATAAGTGATATATTTAAAATACACTTTAATTCTATTAAGAGATTCTCTAACCGACAACCATCACTATGAGCTAAGTGATGATACAACGTCTTCTCCACGCTGCCAGAACTGTCCTATATCGTGCAGGGATATAGAATCTCTCAACTAAGTGGATCCACTAAGCTCTGCCCGAAGGCACTAAGGATTTATCTAAAAAGTATGATCATGTATCCATATTGGCAATTAGATATGGTTTATGAGGGTTGTGAGTTGTCTGAACTCTCCCTCCATATCGGCGCTCAATGTTACTCCCAATATATATATTCTTGCTCAAATGTATAAAATAAATATTCTTTCTCTGGTTTGAGATAATTGCTCAGACTAACCTCTTAAAAAAGGTTACTGCTCTACAAATATCTTTGAAACTCATTGCACATTTAGAAAACAAGGTTTCTCTTTGCTTAATATAAAACTACATTTTGGGTTAAGATAATTACTTAAAAGGGGCCTCTTTAAGAGTTACCTGCTCTGTACTCAATCTTTCTGAAAAACTCTTTTGAACTTTCCTAAAAAAAATATTCCTTTTCTTCATGTAAAACTAAAACATTTGGGAAATACTTAGTTTCCTTATACTCTGGCTTAAATCTTAGTTAAGCTCTTTCTCAAACTCCTCTTTACTTTTTCAAAACTCAGTTTAAACAATTGTTTTGTTTAAATGATGCTCAATAAGAACTTAATGAATACTCAGAATTAAGGTTCATGTTGAAAAATAGACATGAACAATCAACTCAATAATCACAATACACAATGTACGATAGTTCAATGATTAGATTTAGGAATCGAATAATCAACAACTCAAGAATTCAGAACTCAATATCAACTTATCTCAAGAATACTCATCCAAGGATAGAACTCTAGATTACTCTTTTACTGATTTGAAAGTAGATGTAGGGCGTGAGGACGAACTAGTCCAACACTATTATAGCCTTACAGACCTAGAAGAATGAGGTTCTTCAGAAAAATCGACGTAACTCGAAGAACGCTTGAACCCTAGTTTTTCTACTCTTGGAACCTTGCTTTAATGACTAAAGTGTTAATGAACGTAAAAGAACTAGTTAAGACTTTCTAAGCCCTTAGTTAGGTGTAAAACATCATGGTTTAGTCTTAAAATAGGGGTTAAAACGACGTAGTTTAAGTACCAAATGCATAGGGGAAATACCAAAACAACCCCAACTTAAAAAACTATCGAGGTGCCTTAGAAGGGAGGTTTCACAAACCATTTAAGGCTCCACGGTCTGTGAAACACTTCACGGGCCGTATAGCGGGGGCTTCACTAAAACGGGCATAACATTTTACTCTGAACTCAAAATGAGGCAAACTTGGTTGCATTGGACTCAAAGACCTTTAATTTGATAGGTCATGGGACACCTAATCCATTATGTGTTGAGATATATGTTCATTTTAAGTTGACCCAAAACTTAAAAGCTGATGGGTTCTTTTCACGGATGACTTCATGATCCATGCAAAGCTTTACGGCCTGGTCCACGGCTCATGCAAAGTTAAACGACCCGTGAAATCCTTAGTAACAAGACCTTCAAGTCTAAATTTCACCATGGTTGGTTGTACGGTCCGTGACACTCTGTACGGACCCCTTCTATACACATGCACATGTACTCAACTGAAGCATTTTCTCTTTTCCATTTCATGTTCCAATTTTCGAGGTGTTATAACATCTCCCTCTTGGGAACATTCGTCCTCGAATAATATCAAACTAAGCATAAAAAGAGGTGGGAAAGTGTCTAACAACCCAACATAAAACACAAAACATGCAAATAGCATAGACTCAACATATCACCATAAAGATTATTTTACAAAGAGTTAGTACCTTGGTCTGGAATTGATTCGGAGGAAAAGAGGTGAGGGTATCTCTTCTTCATATCCTCTTCGGCTTCCCAAGTAGCTTCCTCAAAAAATTGGCTCCTCCACAAGACTTTGATTGATGCAACCTCTTTATTAGTTCTCAACTTGCGAACTTGACTATCAAGTATCTGAATAGGAATCTCCTCATAGGACAGACTGTCCTTTACTCCAATACTCTGAGTAGGCAGAATAAGTACAGGATCACCCAAACACTTCTTTAGCATAAAAATATGGAACGCTGGATGAACTGTTGCTTACTCTGGTGGTAGCTCCAACTCATAAGCTACATTACCAATCCTCTTGGATATTAGGTAAGGAATAATTTATTAGGGACTAAGCTTACCTTTCTTACCAAACCTCATAACACCTTTCATGGGTGAAACTTTTAGATATACCCAATCCTCAACCTCAAACTCCAAATCATTTCTTCTAACATCGGTACAGGATATCTGATGACTCTGCGCTATTTTTGACCTCTATTTAATTGTCTTCACCTTCTCCATAGCTTCATGAACCAAATATGGTCTTATCAACTCAGCTTCGCCAACCTCAAACCAACCAATAAGAGATCTGCACCATCGCCCATATAAAGCCTCATATGGAGCCATTTGAATGTTGGAATGGTAACTATTATTGTATGCAAACTCAATAAGAGGCAAGTGGTCATCCCAATTACCTTTGCAATCAAAAACACAAGATCGCAACATTTCCTCTAAGGTCTGAATTGTGCGCTCTGATTGAATATCAGTATGAGGATGAAAAGCAATACTAAGGTTCACCTTTGCACCCAAACCTTTCTAAAATGACTTCCAAAACTGAGCAGTAAACTGAGCACCTCTATCTTAAATGATGGACAAGGGAACTCCATGTAGTTGAACTATCTCACAAATGTATAGATTTGCATACTCTTCTGTTGTATTGGTTGTCTTTACTGGCAGGAGATGGGCTAATTTGGTCATCCGATCCACAATCACCCAAATAGAATCATGTTGCTTGTGAGATCGCGATAAGCCTGTAATGAAGTCCATATTAATCATCTCTCATTTCCATCCCAGAAGGGGTATATTCTAGCCACACACATGGGCTTTGATGCTCAACCTTGACTTACTAGCAATTCGGGAACTTAGCAACAAACTCGGAAATGCACCTCTTCATGCAACTCTACCAATAGACTTCTCTCAAGTCATGGTACATCTTGGTGGCACCTTAGATGAATCAAATATCGGGAACTATGGCCTTATTTCATGATTCTCTCTGGGAGTTCATCCACATTTGGAACACACAACTTACCTTGATACCTCAACACAATATCTCCCCCTTGTGCAAAGACCATCACTTTCTGCTTATGACAATTTGCCTTCAACTCAAGTAAAATAGGATCCTTGTCCTGTTTCTCCTTCACTTCTAAAACTAACGATGATTTGGCCCCATTCATCACGACCACTCCACCTTCACTGGAATCTAACAAATAGACTCCAAGACGTGCAGGTCTATGAAATTCCTTAGTCGATTCTTTCTTGGCTTCCTCGACATGAGCAGTACTCCCCATGGAAAACCTACACAAGGCATCAACAACAACATTATCCTTACCTGGATGGTATAGAATACTTATATAATAATCAGTGAGTAGTTCTATCCATCTCCTTTGCCAAATATTAATCTTCTTCTAACTGAAAACATATTGGAGATTCTTGTGGTCGGTGAACACATCAACATGAATGCCATAGTATAGTGAAGCCATATCTTGAGAGCAAAAACTACTACTGCCAACTCAAGATCATGAGTCGGGTAGTTCTGTTCGTGAATCTTAACTTGTCTAGATGTATAGGCTATAACCTTATCATTATGTATCAATACACAACCAAGTCTAATTCTTGGCGCATCCCAATAAACAACAAAACCATTTGTACCCTCTGGTAGTGTCAACACCGGAGAAGTGGTTAACCGAGTTTTCAATTCTTGAAAGCTTTTCTCACAAGCTTCAGACCATTGAAACTAAGTTGTTTTCTGAGTTAGCTTAGTCAACAGAGACGAAATAAATGAAAACCCCTCGACAAACATTTTATAGTAACTAGCTAATCCCTAGAAACTCCTCATATCAGTTGGAGACGTGGGTCTGGGCCAATTCTGCACTGTTTCAATCTTTTGAGTGTCAGCTCGAATTCCATTGCCAGACACTATATCACCTGAGAATGCCACAGACTCAAGACAGAACTCACACTTAGAAAACTTAGCATACAATTCCCGATCCTTGAAAGTTTGGAGGACTATTCTAAGATGCCTAGCATGGTCCTCCTCATTCTTCGAATATATCAATATGTCATCAATAAATACGATAACAAATATGTCAAGATACTGTTTAAATACTCTGTTCATAAAATCCATGAACGTTGCGGGAGAGTTAGTCAAACCAAAAGACATCACAAGGAACTCATAATGACCATATGGGTTTTGAATTCTTTTTTCGGGATTTCACGTTCTCTCACTTTCAACTAATGATAGCCAGATCTGAGGTCTATCTAAGAGAAATAAGTGGCACCCTGAAGTTGGTCGAAAAGGTCATCAATTCTCAGAAGGAAATACTTATTCTTTATGGTGACCTTGTTCAACTGGCGGTAATTGATACACATCCTAAGGAACCATCTTTCTTTCTCACGAATAAGACCAGAGCGCCCCAAAGTGAGACATTTGGTCGGATGAAACCCTTATCAAGAAGATCTCTCAATTGCTCTTTTAACTCTTTTAATTTAGTTGGAGCCATTCTACATGGCGGAATATAAATGGGTTGAGTATCAGGAAAAATTCAATTTCGAAGTCTATTTCTCTCTCAAGAGGGAATCCAGGAAAATCATCTGGAAAGACCTCTGGAAACTCATTCACAACTGAAACTGACTGAATAGACGGTGTCTCAATACTAGAGTCATTAACTCCGACTAAGTGATAGATGCACCCTTTAGAAACTAACTTTTTGGCCTTAATGTATGAAATAAAATGACCTTTAGGCACTATTAAACTACTCCTCCACTCTAAAACTGGCTTATTAGGAAACTGAAACTTAACGACTCGAAATCTACAATCGAATGAGGCATTACAAGCATCAAGCCAGTCCATACTTAGAATAACATCAAGGTCCACTGTATCTAGCTCAACTAAGTCAACCATGGTCTCCTTGTGATAGACAGAGATGGTAGAATCATGATAACTTTTACTGCTAGAATAGAATCACCGATAGGTGTTGAAACATTGAAGGGCTCAAGAAGTTGTTAGAGAGAAATGTCGAACCTCATGGTTACATAAGGAGTCATAAAAGACAAACTTGCACTTCGATCAAGTAAGGCATAAACATCAACAGTAAAGAGTTAAGCATACCAGTGACAACATCTGGTGAATTCACCTGATCCTAGCGACTAACTATAGCATAGAAACGGTTCGTACCTGTGCCAGTTCCTGAAGTGGCTCCTCTCTGGGTATTTTTATCTGCTGGAGCTGCTGAAGAAGATTGAGATCTATTTCCCCCATTACCCTGCCTATTCTTAGGGATTTCTCTCATAAAATAACCCGTCTGACCATACTTGAAACATCCATTGGAGCCATCACTACATTTTCCTGGATGGGTTCTACAATACTTAACACAAGATGGGCTCTGAAACCCTGTGCCACAATACCCTGAGACTGAGTACCCTAAGCTATGAAATTCTAAGAACTCTAATTCCTGCGATCATTCCTGTTTCTTGGTGCAGTTGCACTAGTTGAAGATGGAGCATGTCCAGATGACCTCCACTGAAAATATGATCGATGCTTATTCTAGGTCTTTTGTTGGCTAGTCTCATTACCTATTGTCTTGGCCCTCTTGTTGCAAAACTCTTCTCTATCCTTTAACTTATCCTCCTCAACCTGCTACATATGAATCATGAGTCTAGCTATATCCATGTCCCCTATGAACATAGTTGCCTTACCTTCCTTGTTGGATAGGGGGATAGCCTGGACACGAACAAACTCATCCTGCTCCTCATATCCGCCACAATCTTAGGTGCATAGCAGAATAGCTGAGTAAACTTGAGACTGTACTCCTGCACACTCATCGCTTCTTATTTTGATTCAGGAACTCTCTCACTTTAACTTCCCTTAGCTCTTTGGGAAAGAAGCGCCACAAGAAAACATCCTCAAACACAACCCAACTCAAAAGTGGTGCCCTCTTTGTCGTGTTATTCTTCCACTAATCATACCATATCCTATTAATACCTTGAGCTGATATGAGGCTAACTCCACATGCATTGTATCAACAACACGCATGACCTCAAACACTTTTTGAAGCTCTTCCACGAAGTTTTCGGGATCCTTTGTGACCTTCCACCAGTTAACTCCAGGGGATTCATTCTCAAGAACTCACAGATTCTAGATGTATAGTTACATCCTGACGACCAGCTCTTGGTTGACCAACTTGGTTTTCCACAACCTGCGTTAGCATCTGAATAACATTCTTAAACTCAACATTGGTGACATCACCCTATGGGTTGTACTTCTGGTGCATTAAGAGCTTCTTGACCTTGAGGATTAGCATTCCTCCCAGTAGAACATCCTCAAAAAGCTCTTCGTGGATCCATGATCTGAAAAGACACACATAAGCACGAGTTAGAGGAAACTTTTATAGAGTTGAGCTCTATCGCAGGAACAGTAGTGAGAAGAAAGTTAAATGTTCCTAAATTTCGTAGCCTCCCAATTATAGATGTGGAGTGCTTCACACCTATAAGAAGGACTGTATTAGACACGTCTTCATAGACACCCAAGGAATCTATGTGAACTCTGTGCTCTGATACCAAATTTGTCACGCCCCGAGCCTACACCTTTGACGTGGCCGACACTCGAGAACCATTACCAATTTCTAAGAGAACCCTTGGCCTAGATGACTCTTTAGCCGAAGACTTACTCAAGCAATATGCGGCTTAAAACAAAACTTGATCATTTAAAACTCAAACTCAATACTAAACTCAAACATCTGAAAATACTCAAATGTTATAAACAAAACCGTTCGCAAAACATCTCAAAATAAAAGTAGAATACTGATAGACTCCTCAAACTATGAAGCCTCTAAAACTACGATAGATGTCGGGACAAGACCCACGACAATTCAACAATAACTAGAAAATAAATATAAAATCCTCTGGAAAGCAAGGAGGCTCACCAAAGCTATTTGAAGTGCAAACTAATCTCAATGAAATGCTTATTGGTGATCCTGAACACCCATATCTGCATCATAAAATATGCAGGTCGAATGACATCAATATGTTGAATGCACAAGTTTCTAATATTGTCGAGGAAAAATAACTGAATGAAAGGACTACAATAGATATAGCATAACTCAACTGAATGTAAAGAATTAAAGGAATGAAATCATTTAACTTTATAAAATATCTTAACTTTAACATAATAAGTGATATATTTAAAGTATACTTTAACTCTATTGGGAGATTCTCTAACCGACAACCATCACTTATGAGCTAAGCGATGATACATCGTCTTGTCCATGTTGCCAGAAATCTCCTACATCGTGTCGGAATGTAGAACCTCTCAACTAAGTGGATCCATTAAGCTCTGCCCGAAGGCACTAAGGATTCATCTAAAAAGTATGATCTTGTACGCTTATTGGCAAGACATGGTTTATGGGGGATGTGAGTTGTCTGAACACTCCCCCATATCGGTGCTCAATACTATTGCCAATAATATATGTTCTTGCTCAAATGTATAAAAACATACTCTTTCTCTGGTTTGAGATAATCTCTTAAAAGAGGTAACTTCCCTAAAAATATCTTTAAACTCATTGCTCATTTAGAAAACAGGGTTTCTCTTTGCTTATTGTAAAAATACATTTTGGGTTTAGATAATTACTCGAAATGGGCCTCTTTAAGAGGTAACTGCTCTGCACTCAATATTTTTGAAAAATCTTTTCAACTTTTCTAAAATAAATATTCTCTTTCTTCATGTAAAAATGAAACATTTGAGAAATACTTAGTTCCCTTATACTCGGGTTTATTCTTGGTTAAACTCTTTCTCAAACTCTTCTTTACTTTCTCAAAACTCAGTTTAAACAATTGTGTTTTGTTTAAAAGATGCTCAATAAGAACTCAATGCGTACTCAAAATTAGGGTTCATGCTAAAAAATAGACATGAACAATCAACTCAATAATCACAATACACAATGTACGACAATTCAATGATTAGAAATAGGAATTCAATAATCAACAACTCAAGAATTCAGAAGTCAATATGAACTCATCTCAAGAATACTCAAATCTAAGGATATAACCCTAGATTACTCTTTTAATGATTTGAGAGTAGATGTAGGGTGTGAGGACGAACTAGTCCAACACTATGATAGCCTTACATACCTAGAAGAACTTGCGAAATCAATGAAACTCAAAGAACTCTTAAACCCTAGCTTTTCTTCACTTGGAACCTTACTCTAATGACTTGAAGTGTTAAATTTAAAGGTTGGGCTTTTTATGGATGGTTAGTGTTCAGAACATATCTGATAAGGGGGATGTAAGTCAAGGTGGTTTAGTAAGCGTTTTGCTTGCATATTACTAAATGAGTTAAGGGTTAGGGTATTGCCATGAGAACTTGAGGGAGATTAGAGGTTTGGTTAACAGAGTATTACCAATCTGGTATGAGGGTGGAATGGCCTAGATGGTAGTGTTGTCAGCAAAAGAAAGTAGGGTGACTTGGGATATAGCGTATGCGTTCCAATGTAATGTTAATTGTGGTAGGAGTGGTGATTGAAGGGCCGGGATCCTAATTTTATATTAAAGTTGCATGTTTCTTTGATTGTATGCATGATATTATGTGGTCATATCGGATCGACTGTTGATGCCTACCAATATGTGTTGTTTGAACTGATATTACTCTTGTTATGCCACTTGGCATAGTCTGGTAGCAGGATTCAGTAACGTTTCATAGGGGAAGACGAAGTTTATCTAAATAGCTTCTATCCTTCTTTCCTCTTGGTGGGAGTAGTGTCTTATTTTCCTCATATATTACATTCTCTTAGTAGCTCTTGTACCTGTTTATATTATTTCTTTGTGAGGAGTTCTTTTGGTTGGTTAGAAAAATGATGATTCTATACTCCAGTTTATGTCTATTCAATTTATTAAAAGAAATTTTTTTATGGTTTTATTTATTTCCGCAATGCCGTTTTAAAATTTGATGGTTCGGGTTATTATTTTGAGGTGTTAGAGTAGGTACCTGCAAGGCTCAGTGAGTTGGGTGAGACAAATAGACATCTTAACGATAATAAGAATTTGTTATAGATCTTAATCATTCAGACCTATTCAGACCCATCAAGTGGTTGTAAAATAAGAAAAACAATCGCACTTAATGATTGAGATTCAAACCTTAAAAACAAACAAACTTAATAAATGAGATTTGAATGATTAAAATTAAGACATCTCACTAAAAATATGGGGCATTTATAACCTTGTCGCTATGTTAATGGCCAAATATACTTTTTTGGCGCACGAAAATGAAAAAAAGTTAATTTTATTAAAATAAAAGTCATATAAGAGAGGATATATTTGATCTTTCTCTCAAAGTTCAAAAGAATATATTACATTTTTTTCAATTAAGTTAAAGTGTTATATCTAATCTTTCTCACACACGATAAATTTAAATTTATAGCCTTGATGATTAAATTTATTTTTTTCCAGTTATTTTCTTGTTGGTGTGCTGGAAAAATAATAATCTATGCAAATACAAAGAATAATTATAAACTTAGGACTTAATTTTCCTTTTGGGTGAGATGAACACCACATTATATCCCATCTTACCATCCAAATAGCTACAATTTAAAATTTGTTCATTAATTTTTAATTTATTTTATTCATTTTTTTCTTTTTTACTTCTCACACTTTTAGGCTAAAAAAAAGAAGGAAAAAAACAAAAACAAAATTAGATAAGGATTCTCATAAATTAATACTTCATGGGGAAGAGATTTATTATTCTTTCCATATAGAAGGCCTTCTTTAATCTCATTACATTTCTTCATGGGCTTAAAATTTGTCCTCTCTTAATTAGTATATGAGCTTGCGTCGATAAGGAACAAGTATATTCCTTAATTTTGCGATATTGAGAAATATATCCCTCGTAAAAAATGTGTGCATGTATATATATCCTTATGTTTAATAAATGGAGCACATATACCCTTGCGACCAACTATGTAGAATATAGTTAGATGTAGAATATAGTTAGATGAACAATCACAGTTTATAATTACCGTAAATAAATGTATTTTTAATTAGATAAAATTGCAATAATAAGTTATAATTTCTTATAAGACTTCATTATTGATTGTTTTGATAAAATATTAAAGTCGGATAATATTTTAAATAAATATAGTATTTTTTATTTTGGTTGTCAATTAAAGAGTCATTTAATTCTTAGTTTTATTAAATAAAATTATCTTTTTTTAAAATAATAATATTAAATTGCTTCAAGATATAAGCCTTAATGGTGGAAAGCCAGATGAAAGAGACATTTCATTTTAAGTGAAAATAAATGTATTATAAATTAGATAAAATTGCAACTATGATTTATAATTTCTTACAAGACTTTGTTATTGACTATTTTGGTAAAATATAAAAGTGGAATAAAGATTTTAATAAATATAGCTTTTTCTTATTTCAGTTGTCAATTAAAGATTCATTTAATTAAGTCTTTGTTTCATAATTATATTTTTCATAAAAATTATTAGATCGCTTCAAGATATCAACCTCAATGATGGATAGACAGATGATAGGGATATTTTCTTTTAAGTGAAAAACACTTATGCCTATTAGATAAAAAATAAATTTGACCAATCCAACATTTATATATAACCTATAAAGTTTCCCTTATTTTCATTGCCCAGCTTCAATGTAAAGCTAATTTTTTTCAAGAAAAATTAATTGGCTAGGATTTCTTGAATTCTCAAAAAAAGAAAAGGCTTCAATCGCTCCATACTGACTTACCAGATTCTATTCTAGTACTGAAATTTTCATCAATCTCCAATTGATTTTGATTCCACCATGGTATGACTCTTAAAATTTCCTCACTTGCCTTGTTTGATTTAGTATAATTTCTTACGCTCTTTGATTGTTATAAATTTGTTGTGTTTTCTTTCACGTGTAAGATTTCCAATAAAATTTTGAAAAGGGAGATCTTATTTTATTTAATGATTTTTCTCATATATTTTATTCTCATAAATTATTAAAATACATGAAGTTAATTATAATTTGATAATTAATTTTTTTCAATTAGCAATATAAAGTTTTTTGTAATAATTCGTAATTCACTACAGGAAAACTGTGAATTACATGGGGATTTTCCTAGAGATTAGTATGAAAATCCGCAGGAAACTTATTTTCCTGCAAATTTTCATACTAATCCCCAGGAAAATCCCCATGTAATTCACCCTTTTCTTGTAGACACGAATAGATATATATAAATAATTGTGTGTTACATAACACCACAAATGCTTATATCTTAAGTGAATTCGTATGGATTATAGTTTTGAAAACTTTTTTTAATTGAGTCAATCGTTGCACAAATTATCAGAATTATTTTAGTAGTAGAAATATTTAAAAATAGAATTAAAACTTTATTTGATTGAGTATACCAATCAGAGTATCATTTTTCACTTGTATAACCTTTTGTATTGTTTTAATTACAAAAATAGGTTTAAATGTGTATCCTATTCAGTCTACATTGATAGCACAACTCAGATTTGATTTGACTCATTATATCCCCTAAAATTGGAGAATGGACACTATGACATATGCTTTAATTTCTTGATATAACTTCCGTTATATAGAGTACATGGATCTTTTGCAATATTTGTATATTTCTATGCATATGAGTTATGACTGTAGTTTTAATAATTATTTTTCCATGTTGTGCAAGTGCCGAAAATATGTCTAGATTATTCGCTAATGCCTTTGTTTATTGCGTAAATTCTCTTCAAGTTGTTGTACATCGGTATGCTTAGATTGTTACTAAATGTCATTGTTAAATTTCTGCTCTGCTGATTTTGCATGAATATGAAAAGAACTTGTGATATGTGTATATAGGTCTACATGTCATTGCATGAATATAGAGTACATGAATATGCTTAGTTTTTCTTGGTATTTATTAAGTACTGTATTAATGGAAGACTTTGGTTTGGACTAGTGATATGTGTATATAGGTCTACTCTTTTGATAAGGGGACAATGCTGATGTATACTACCTTCATGTAGCAGGTTACCAAAACCCTATATGTGTGTGAATATTTCAATTTACTAAAAAGTAGTTAGCCAAAAAATCGTCCACGAAAAAGGATCAACATCTTATTCTTCTTCAATATGTCAAAATTGTTGGATATTATTTGCCGTGTTTTTACCATAAATAAGTTTTTCTTTTAAGTTTTAGGAAAAAGTTTAAGATTGGCTAGTTCTTTTCTTGCAGGAAAAAGGTTTAGGACTCTATAAATAGAGTCTTGTTACTTCTAACTTAATCAATATTCACAATGTAGTCATACGGGCTTTGAGAGTTTTGGTTAGAGTGAGAATTTGTGGGACACAACTGATATGCTATCACTTGCGTGAACCTCCCATATATTTCAAGTGAATTGGTTGAGGTTATTTCTCTCTATATTTTGTACTCTCATATTTATATAGTGGATTGCTCATCTCCTTTGTGGACGTAGGTTGATTGACCGAACCATGTTAAATCTTTGTGTCTTTTGGTATATTTCTCGCTTGTCTTCTTACTCGTGGTCTTTCGAGGTTTGTTTTGCTAGCTTTCGCATGACACCTAATTATTTTGATCCTAACAAGTGGTATCAAAGTCAAGTTCATTGATGTATCCAGGTTGGATAGTTCAATGATGGAGCCAGGTTCAATGGTTGAACCAAGTTAGAGACGGCTGTTCATCTTGGCAGGTGTAATTCTAGCCGCAACCTATTTGACAGTTATAAAGATTTTTGTTGGAGAAATATTTTTCATAGAAGTTCTCTGTGTTGAGACATAGATTTTGCAAAGGAGTTTATGAAGAGGAGATGCAAGCTGTTTAGATTATGTGAAGAAGGTGACAAATTTATTTTGTCAGAAATTCAAGCCAAAATAGTTGTCCACAATACTAAAAATAGTTTTCCAACAATACTTGTCTAATTTTTAAAATCAAGAGACAATTTACATGTTGTATCTATTTACCCTAGCAATTAACTACTTCTCCTTTCACTTTTACTTGTTACTTATTCCTAAAATAGATTTTCATTTTTACTTGTCACTTTAGACATATAAAAAAAAATATAGTTTTTTTCATGTTTTACCCTCAACATTAAATACTTATTTTTAAAATCATTTTTTAAGACATCATTTAATAGGGAATAGTTTGACAAAATATCTATATCAATAATTATTTTCTTAATGGGTGTGCCAAGTCAAAGTGTGACAAGTAAAAGTGAATGGATGCAGTATTATTTATCATCTAACACATTTTTAAAAATATTAAATTTAATAAAGTCAAAGGATAATATAGTAATATTACCCCTATTATTTATTGTTTCTTAAAAGATGTGCAAAGTTAATAGTGAACAATAATTATTGGACAGAAAAGGTAATAAAGAATAGAGAGTTTTTTAAAGTATTGTTTGAAACCCAGTTCTTTATTTTACATTTCAAATATAGAAATTGGAGAATAAAATAGAGATGGATAGAAGATGATCTTAATATTCACTTGCAATTTTTTCATTTTATTTTTATGGGGCCTCCAATAATTAGATTCTTCTGTCAGTTATCTTTGATATTACTATTAGTTTGACTGTTTGATGTGAACATTAATTAATTATTAGAAGGCTCTATCAATTCCCATTTATTTACAATAAAAAATAAAATAAAAATGTAACAAAGGTTAAATTTGAATAGTAGATAAATGAGTCCAGAGGTTTAAAGGGCAATATTTTTTCTGAGTAAATTTTAGGAATATCAAACATAAAAATATATTAGTGCTCTGTAGTTATAATTTTATTATTTGTGTTTCATAGCCAAATTATGTTTGCTATGGAGTATTTTATTTGTATAAATTGCGGTGATTTATATGCAAATTGCGTTTGTATATGTATATGTTCTCTGTTTTAGGCTAGAGTGGCGAGCGAGATTGGGAGAAAGAGGAGAGAGGCGACCGAGAGAGGACATAGAGTGTAGAGAAGTGGATTGTATATGTATATAAGTTAGATAATTGTATATATGTAACTACTATGTATATATATTAATGATTCTGTTTGTATATCTGCATAAAATTTGAATTCATATACAATTGAATCGAGTTAAAACATTTGTATTTGTATATCAAATCTCTCTCTCGTATTATACAAATACAAATTAAATATTGTATTTTGTATAATTTGTGTATGTATAAAGTGAGGGAGAGAGAAAGGCAAAAGAGAATTGGGCAGGAGAATATTTGTATTTGTATAATTATAAGCGTATAGCACGAAAAAATATGTATTTGTATATACAGTGTCTCTCGCTTTATACAAATACAAACTAGACATTTGTGTTTGTATAAAGTGAGAGAGGGCTGAAAAAGAGGAGAGTGTCGAGTGAGATTCTAGAGAGAAGGGAGAGAAGCGAATGACAAAAAGTTTGCTGCGAATTGGAATTAAATTAAAATGTAGCTATATCATTTATTTTGAATTAATAGTTTGCTATAATAGATTTTTTTTTTTTTTAAATCCAATAACAGTGTATTCTTGGTCGCCAAATTATTATAATATTAAAAAATAATGAAATCAAACCAAATGGTAATATCTTTTTTCAAAATCCAAGATATGCCCTCTAATACCAACCACCTTGAATAAAAAAAACATTAAAATAAGTTTCAAATCTTAATCTTGTCCTGTCCTCCCATGGGAAATCTATGCTTTCATCTCTGCATTTTGATATCCCTACCTTGTTTTAATTTCCCAATTAATTGTTTTGATATACAAAACAAAGTGACAACAACTCTTTTTGTGTTTGGAGACTCCATGTTTGATCCTGGAAACAATAATTACATAATCAATCCTTCAGCTTATAAAGCAAATTTTGAGCCATATGGAGAATCATATTTTAAGCATCATACTGGCAGATTTTCTGACGGCCGCCTCTTTGCTGATTTTATTGGTACCTTCACATCTCTATAATTTCTTATTTTATATTTTTTGAGTTTAACTCAAGTTTTATGTACTGACGGTGTAATTTTTTTATTCACTATTAGCGGAATTTGCAAATTTACCAATGATTCATCATTTTACCAAGCTCTTCACAACCATTCTATTAATCATGGAGTGAACTTTGCATCTGCTGGTGCTGGTTGTCTAGATGAAACCTACAGTGAAAAGGTTGGTAAAGCTAAATAGTTGTACTTCTATAATATAATATAAAATGTTAGAACTGTGTGGAGTTTATCATTCACCGTGACATGGTTTCACTTTTTAAAAAATTGAAATTTATGGTCTAAAACAATTCTTTGATATTTGTGTGGCTTAAATTTATTTCATTAAGAGTAAAAGGGATTTTTTTAGGGTTTAATTGTTTGTAATTATAATAAAGTAATACTCTCTTTGAAACGGAGTAAAAAGAAAAGGATACCTCATAAAATAGAACGAAGGAAGTCACTTTTTCTTGTAAAAAATATTCGATTAAGAAGTGATGTAATTTTCTATATAAATAATCATTTGTAGAGCGATCACTTTAGAAATCAACTTCAATTGATGCAATTGGAAATATTTGAAAATAAAAATAGAAATTTCATAAGGTTTAACAATATTAGAAAAGAGTTTTGCAGATAACTTTTCTTAATTGAATGTTCACTAATAGGAATAAATGTTTTTCCCACCACAAATCATTAAAATATTGAGAAACTTACTAATTTTTTCATTACTATTTTTTTTCCACTGCTCCAATCAAATATCTTTGGAAATAATCACCAAATATTTCAATAAAAAAATAGTGGTTTTTTTAGTAGCGATGGACTCACTACTTTATGTTAACTCCTCACTATTAAATAATACTCCATATTACAAGCATTTAAGTTATATACATAAATATATTTTTACACGATTAGTATAGTTCAATTTCTTATTTTATGGTAGATACAATTTTTACCAAATCAACAAATATTGTTTTCTCTTACAATCTTAATTGACCTTACAGGTGATCTCCCTAAATACTCAAGCAATTTTAAGATTATAAGAAAAAAGTTGAAGACACAACTAGGGAAAAAAAAGTTCAAAGGCATTGTTGTCCAATGCAGTCTGTTCAGCATAGGCAACAACGATTACCTCCGTCTTTATCACATTTCAGATATACCTTCAGACGTATCTTGCTTAGCTTATGCAACAGAGCACGAATACATGAATATGGTGATGGATAGCCTCGTTACCGTCATAATGGTAACCAAATACATATTTTAAATTCATACATTAAACATGTTTATATAAGTAATTTTTTCGCCTTTTTTTTAAACCAGGAAATATACAAGTTAGGTGGGAGAAAATTTGGGATCCAGGATTTGCTACCTTTGGGTTGTTTACCAAGATTTAGGGGTCTTGCTTTTCTTAAGGAAGGTCCTCATAGTGATTGCTTGGATGAACTCAACTCTATAGTAAAGAAGCACAATTTAGTCTTGCTTTTCTTAAGGAAGGTCCTCATAGTGATTGCTTGGATGAACTCAACTCTATAGTAAAGAAGCACAATTTAGCTCTTTCGCGAAGACTTAAACAGTTTAAGAAGGAATTAAAAGGTTTTGAGTACTCATTCTTCTGTATCTTTGATGCTCTTAATGAACTCTTTGAGAATCCTTCAACATATGGTGCGTTCCTATTACTTTAACACCTAATATTACATTATGTTTAGAATATTTTAGCTCGTTATAGTAGGTAAACTATCTTATGTTTTCATATTGACACTCAGTTTGTAAGGACGGTGGCATATATAGTACTATGACTTACTTTCCTTTTTACTCAGCCCAAAAAAGAATGACACATTTTTATATTTAGTAATAATTTAACTTTAAAGTTCTATTTTGCCCTTAGTTAAATGATTTCTGGCCATACAAATATCTATGATTTATTTCAGATCACAAGTTACAAAAAAATTTCTTTCGTTCTTAAATTTTGTGTCAAGTCAAACTAACTCATATAAATTGAGACGAGGGAGTTCTTAATTATCTACCAAATAATCTGATAATTTACACTAGTACAACCTAGGGTGTGTTTGGTATGAAGGAAAACATTTTCCAGAAAATGTATTTCAATTTTCTCATGTTTCGTTGGGTTAAAAGTAACTCTCCTCCAACTTCAAATTACAATTTTTTTTGTTGAAAAAATAAATTTAAAGCTTATTTTTAAAATATATTTTCAACTTCAATTTTTTACACCCCCCTACCCCCCCCGCCAGCCCCTACCCCCGCCAAAAAAATAAAAAAATAAAATTATAGTTTGTTTTAAAAATATTTCCAATTTTAAATTTTATTTTTTCACCCCACCCCTACCCCCCCCACCCCAAAAAAAAAATTAAGTTTGTTTTTAAAAAAAAATTTCAATTTCAAATTTTTATCCCCCCGCCTCAAAAAAAAAAAAATTAAGTTATTTTTTAAAAATATTTTCGATTTCAATTTCAAAAATTATTGTCTACTCTCTAGTAAAACTAAAAAATATTCTCTCAAAAATATTTTACATTCATAAATCAAACACTAAAAAATCTTTTCCAGAAAATATTTTCTACTCACCAACCAAACATGAGAAAATAAGTCAAAAATCTACTTGTTTTCCACGAGTATGGTGGCAGGGAAATTCAAATGTGGTTGAGTCTCAAAGTTTGAAATCAACTATTGGCCTAGTCACTTGCTCGTTACGTTCTTTGTCTTCTTTAGTGGCCAAGTTAAAGTGGTTGTTGTTTGTGTATCATTTCATATTTTTCAAGGTTGAGCTTTTTCTATTAAAGCTAATGCTATGTTTTTCTGCATCATAAAAAATGTTGATCATCAAATTGTATGTCGCTTTATCTTTTTCTTATTATATTGAGATTAGGAAGAAGACGGAAAAAGATGGAGAATTAAATTCATACCAACTATATTGTGAGAGACATTCAACAGTACATGTAGAACGTAAGTTTTAGTGTTATGTATTTTGGTCGATCGGTTAAAACCCCTACAAATTAAGTTTTTAGTATCAAGAGTTACTTTAATGTAATTTTAGCTTTATGTTTCTATTGGAGTGATCTCTTCAATGTAATTTTAGCTTTATGTTTCTATTGGAGTGATCTCTTCCACGTGAAAGAGCTGCTTTTCTTGACCTTGAAAAATCATTTTTTCTATTAGTATCTTTTTTCATATCTTTTTTTGTTTTGGATAGATGGCCTATGTATGCTTAGTAGGGATGACAGTAAAACAGTTTGGTGGGACAAGCCTTCACCCGCTACATTTTAACCCGCCTTATTCTATCATGTTTATAATTTTTTCATCATTTTGCCTTGTCTTTGTAGGATATATAAAAAGAAAATACTTTTTTAGAGAATGCTCAAGTTTTATTAGGCTACTTAAGGCCACTTGAGATGATTATAGTCATCAACATCTCTATTTATAGTATTCAAAATATCAAATCAAAGATCTTGCACAAATAACTAAATACATGTATTACAATTTACTATATACATGTATCATAAACTCTTAAAAAACTTTTTGAAAAACTAAGAGATAATATAGAAAGATTAAACATCAAGGATAATATCATTGTGAATGCATTAATTCCAACACTCCCTCTTAATGCATTTGCTTGACAACTACAATGTGTTTTCGAAGATAGCAAAACTTTTCTCTAGGATAAGTACTTTGATGAAGATGTCATCAAGTTGTTCTCATGTCTATCAATAATCCAACTGAATTTCACCTTTATCTTGTGCTTCTCGGATAAAATGATACTTGATGAAAATATGCTTCAATCTTTCATGGTTGGCCGGATTCTTGACAATAGCAATTACTGATTTGTCATCGCAATACAAAACAATCTCTCTTTTTATTTTTGTTTTTTACCAATGTCTTCAAAAATTCTCCTAAGCCAAATAGCATGAGAAGTAGCCTTAATTGTTGAGACATATTCTGATTCGGCAGTGGAGAGCAACAACACTTTACTTTTGTGAAAACCAAAAACAAATACTTTAACTAAATAATAAAGAATAACCAGAAGTACTCTTCATGTCATCTGTACTTCCAGTTCAATCACTATCAGAATAACCAATTAAGTTTTTCATTTAGAAATACAGACTTAACATCAAGTTGAAAAAATATCCATTTCTTTCATGCAACAAAAACAATCACGGTTCTAATTGTCTCAAGACGTTCAACTGGAGAGCAAGTTCCATAAGAATAAATACCTCGTTTTAGCGTGAAACCTCTAGCAACCAACCTTGTTTAGTGCTTTTGAATATCTCTTTCTTTATTGAGTTTGATTTTGTAAATGACTTACAACTTCTTTTTCTTTGGGTACATCCACAAGATCCCAATATTATTTTTCTCAATCATCCAAATTTCTTCTGCCATGACTTTCTTCCAAACATCATGCCTTATTGCCTCTTCATAATTTTGTGGCTCAACACCGACAAAGTTGCATCTTTGATAATGTCACTCAACATTTTTGTTCCTCTTGAAGATGTGGCACATCTAAAGAAATGATATAAGTATTCTCCACCTTTTAATTTTTCAATTTCATGTTATTTTTTAAAAATAACATCTCTACTAACAACAAGTTTGTTAGTTTTGATATCGAGAAGCCTATAGCCTTTTGTCGCATCACTATAATCAAGAAATATACATTTTTGAATCTTTTGATCCAATTTTTTTCTTTTCTCAGCAGGTATATGAGCATAACAAATACATCCAAAAAATTTAAATGACTTACAAAAGGTTTCATTCCACTCCAAGTTTCAACTGGTGTCTTGTCCTTCAATGCCTCTGTCGGACACCTATTGAAGATATATACTGGTGTATGTACACTTCTGTCCAAAAATATGTTGGCAACCCTTACTCATTCATCATTATTCTGTCCATTTCAACAATGGTTCTAGTTCTTCTTTTAGAGGAGTATATCCTACTATAAGTTGCTTCTGTATGTCTTCATTTTTGAAATATTCTTCAAATTTTTGATTTGTGTATTCACCTTCTCTGTCACTAGGAATGGTTTTGATGCTACAACCTTTTGAATGTAGAGAATGCTTCTAATTTTTCTTTCAAGAAATAAATCCAAGTCATTCTTGAAAATTATCAATAAAGATTAGAAAATACCTTTGACTTTTTAGAGATGGAGTCTTCATTGGTCCGTAAATATCTGTATGGATTAGTTCCAAAAGTACACTTGCTCTCTAATGCTTTTCTTTTGAAAAAGACTTTCCCATTATGCAATTTTAACATGGATCCACCTCAGTATCTTAGGAAGGTCATGCAGCATGTGTTTTTGCTTGAGAAGCTTCCAACCATGAAAATTCAAGTGACAATCTTTTGTGCCAAAGCCATGAATCATCTACAACTTCATTTTTGAACGCATTGTAATGAAATTGTAAAGGAAAGTTTCTTTTTATTATCTTTACTTCAACAATGACTAGATTTGGCTTAATTTTATCATAAATCTTACAATAATTATCTATAAACACAAGAGAATAATCATTTTCCATGAACTGAAGAACACTAAGCAATTTTTCTTCCAAGTCACGAACATATAGAACATCATAAATTTGCTTACCGCTTCCTTTTCAATTGATCGAAATGGAACCTTTATCTTTGGCATTAACTAAGGCTTCATTCCTCATTCTCATTTTAGTAGTGATGCTACTATTAATTGAGAGGAAAACCTTTTCATTTGTAGTCATATGATTGCTACAACCGCTATCAACATACCATTCATTGCTTTTCTGAAGCATCAGATTGAGAAGTGAAGAAAAAGCTTTCTTTCTTTTAATCCTCCTTTCCTTCACATAAGTTTTCTTGCTCCTGTTGCTTGTGCCTGCAATCCTTCTCAATGTGGACAAACTTTTTATAAAGATTATATTGGGGCGTACCTTTATGCCAACATTTTTTTTTGTATTATGATTAGTTTTTTTTGTAAATTTTACAAAAAAAGATTAGCACTTATCTCACTGTTTTTTTCTTCAACCGTCTTAGTAGAGCCATCCTGATCTTGCTTCTTTTGGGGACTGTACCTTTTTTTTGTAAATTTTTTGAGAAATTTTAATTTCATTGTTTCTGGAAAGCCTTCTCTTTTGGTTGGTCTTCACAAAAAAATACTTCTTTTTTCGTGTGCACGAAATGATCCAACTAGCTCTTTAATGGAAAGTTTAGAAAAATATTCTGTCTCCCCAGTGATAGCAACAATATACTCATACTTTTCTGTGACACTAAGTAGAGTCTTTTCCATAATTTGTTTGTCAGAAATATCATCACCATGATTTTTCATTTCATTAACAATATTCATGACTATTGAGCAATATTCATCTATTTTTTCAGATTCTATCGTCTTCAAATTTTGAAACTCTCTTCTAAGGGTTTGAAGATTTATAGTGCATATCTTTTAGTCACCATACACTTCAGCTTTCAGAGACTCGCAAGCTTGCTTTGCAATCTCATAAGTAGCAATTTTTGTAAAATATGCTCTTGAAATTTCCATTTGAATTTTTCTCAAGACTTTTGCATCTTGAAGATACTTAGTCTCAAGATTTTTCATCTCTTTCTAAAAGTATACCATCATCTTCTGGCTCTTCATAACCATTTGCAACAATAGTCCACAAACCTTCAGCTTTTAGATGCGTTCTCATTCTTATCTTCTAGTATTCAAATTCATTTCCATAAAAAAATGGAGTAAAAACAACCGAAGAATCAGCATCTTCATTTGTTTTGGATGTCATAATTTTTTCTTCACGTAACCCCATATCTAGACTGAAAAACTGCTCTTGATTCCAATTTGTAGGAAATATAGAAGGAGAACTCTTTTATTGGAGAATGCTCAAGTTGTATTAGGCTACTTAAGGCCACTTGAGATGAATACAATCATCAACTATATCTCTATTTATACTACTCAAAATATCAAATCAAAGATTTTGTACAAATAACTAGATATATGTAGGGGTGTTCGTGGTTCGGTTTGGATCGGTTATTGATTAAAATTAAAATAAAACCAATCTAGTCGATTTTTTAAACTTCTAAAACCAAACCAAACCAAATGAAAAAAATAACCGTTGGTTTGGTTCAGTTTTTCTGATTTATTCGATTTAAAAGTAATAACTTTTTTGAGGACGTACGTATCTCGATAGACACAAACACCTAGTACATGAACAATCCATAAAAAAGCTATTATCGGTTCAATTGAGCAATTAAGCGATACTAGAGTTATCATTACACGAACAAAGTGACTCAATTAAGAGAAAGTGTGACTATTTTATGTGAAGTAGGGTAGGTAAAGACTAAAATGAATTTTGATGGACTTGGACTTAGGATTGTTATAGTTTTTAGTGTTGGGCTTGAAAAAATGGTAAAGTGAAAGACTTAAGTTAATTAAAATTTAACAAAGTATTTATATTTTATTTATGAATAGTATATAAATAATTATAAAATTTATATATCTAATTTATCGGTTCGGTTTGATTATTTTTGCGGTTGTTCTTTAGTAAAATCAAAACCAAACCAAATAGTATCGGTTTTTAAAATTTAAAACCAAACCAAATATTAATTTTTTTTCCATTGATTTGGTTCGGATTGCGGTTCGGTTTGGTCTTTTAACCATAACCATGAACAACCCTAGATATATGTATCATAATTTACTACTCCCTCTATTCACTTTTACTTGTCATACTTTGACTTGATACACCCATTAAGAAAATTATTATGGATATAAGTATTTTACCAAACTATTCCCTATTTAATGATGTCTTGAAAAATGATTTGAAAAATAAGTATTAAATGTTGAGGGTAAAACATGGAAAAAATAATTGTCTTTTCTTGATATGTCAAAAGTGACAAGTAAAAATGAAAATTTATTTTAGAAATAAGTGACAAGTAAAAGTGAACGGAGGGAATATATACAAGTATCACAAACTCCTAAAAGACTTTTTGAAAAACTAAAAGATAGTATAAAAAGACTAGACATCAAGAATAATATCCTTGTGAATACATTAATTCCAGCCGTCTTAAATGTGTTTGAAAACGTTTGAATGATTAATATATACGACAAAGTCTTAATATCATTAAGATACATATTTAAGACTTTCTATAAAAATTGAAAGTTCACCGCTACTTCATCTACTTTCACTCACCACCCACAACCACCATTTCAGCCATAACTACTAGTCTACCACCACCTACCATCCATAACCACCATCCTCAACTCAACCACAATCATCACTACCACCAATTGTTGAAGATAAAGATTAAGCTGAATATAATGATCGAGTAACATGGTACAACTGTATTAGCTATTAAAGAGTTAGAATCAGAATAAGACTAGATTATGTAGGTGTAGTAACAATAGTTAACCTCTACTCTTGTAATTGTATTTTTAATATAATATAACTCTAAGTGTAGCTAGCCTAGAATTCTAGAACTCTGTATCAGCTCCTATATAAGGAACACCTACACGACAATTTTAATCATAAATACAATCCTTAATTTCTCTCATTCATTGCTTGAGATTTCTACATGATATCAGATCTTTACGCTCTTCCGTTGTCTATTTATTGAATCTAAAATAATCACACGTCCAACTAAAATGACTCCCTCTACCAATACTTTGTCCACTTCTTCCCTTCACCACCTAATTGCTTCTTGTTTCATTAAACTTAAGCCAACAAACTATCTCATATGGAGGACACATAATATAATTGATTCAGGTGATGAGATTAACTTATCTCATCAAGGAGAATGAACCCACTGTGAGTAGTTGTTCCGCTGGAAGGGTGTTGAGAAAGTTGTAGCTACAGGTGTGAGGAAGATGCAGAACATAGTGGCAACATTAATTGATGACTTGGAGGATAAAGATGTAGTGCTAAGGTGTTGGATCTCAAGCACCTTGACAGAAGAAAGCATGTACATGATTGTAGATTGCTCAACTGCCAAGGAGATGTGAGAATGCTTAGAAGAAGCCTATCTTCAAGCAACAAAAGATACGAAGTTTCATATTAAACAACAATTGCAAAGTTTTAGGCTAGGAATCAAGAAGATTGATGAATACATTAAGAAATTCAAAGGCATATGTGACAGCCTTGCAACCATTCACAAACATATATATGAAGATACCAAAGTAATCAACTTTGCTAGAGGTTTAGGTCTGAAGTACAAGACTTTCATGACTGTCATGCTAGGTGAGATACCATATCTCACTCTTAAACAATTTGTTAATGTTCTCAATGGTTTTGATATTGTTGGATATTTTGTAATATATAGAGGTCTTAAATTGAACAGACACATTTGTTCATGAAAGAATATAACTATTATGAAAATTCATTTGTTCATGAAAGATATGTCTATTTTAAAAAGTCATTTGTTCATGATAGAACATGACTGTTATGTAAAGTCATCTCTTAAGTTCTATAAATATAAAGATTCTCTAGAAGTAGCCAATAGAAAAAATTGCAAGTATATACAAGGGTTTTGTTCTATCCTGAAGGGAATTGCTTGTATTTTCCTCAATATGTATATAAGCAATATCTCTTTAAAGAAAGTAATTTTTCATGCCTCAAAGACACCTTCTTCTTAATTCAACTATATTTCCAATTATTTTTTTATAACATATATGAAAGAGGATGAAAAAGAAGTGCCACAACAGAACCAACATTCTTTGCCCAAAGGTGCAAGGGAAAAGGAAACTACTCTCAGAGAAGAGGAAACAACAAATTCAACTCCACAAGAAGAGGTTTCAAGCTTCTTGGAAAAGGATCAAATACTCATGGATCAGTGTCAGTTGATGCTGTTTCAATTTTTTTTTAAAGTGACGGAAAATAAATTTCCAAAAATTCTGTTCCTCCCTTGATTCTTCTCTCATAAGATTTAATCATGATTCGAGGGTCATTAGTGGTGTATTTTTCAAACTATGATGATTGTCTCTATGGATATTTTATGAATTTGCGGAATATTTGAGATGCTTTTTAAAGGGAATATATTACCCTTTATATAGGCATGAACAATGATTTAGGGTTAAGTAGCCTCCAATAATCCTAATTTAAATTGAACATAGGTTGTACAGTCCCACAAAATTTTAATGTCTATAAATGCCCCCTACTTCAAGGCTTGTCGGAGTGTAGACTTGATGAAACTCAAAGACGAGACTTGAAGTACTTAGTCTTCCACCTTTGCAGTTTTGTGGTTTCGTATTTGAATATTTGATTTGTGAGAGAAGAGTTGAAGGACAAATTTGGTCTGATTGGGCGTGCCAATTTGTATGCGTCTAAAGTTTTGTTCCCGAAATACATCAAACAGGAAAGGAAAATAGCAAGCAAACAATAGTATTTGTATTTGAATTTGTGCGAATGGTAAAATATTTATTAAATCATTAAGAAAAGAGAAGTAATCCCCTGATTTTTCTCTTCATGATTATTCTTGATTTGATGAAGTACTTGCGGCTCAACACTAGGAGCGCAAACTTCTTTATATGTGGAAGACTTGCAGATAACTACTGAATAGCACGAATTCTCTATGTATTTTTATTTTTCATTCTGGTCTTATAAAGACCCCTTAATATAGGCGTGAGCTAGGGTTTTGGGGGTATTTTGGTCCAAGTAATTTTAGAGGACCTTGGGGTTGAAGAACATGAGTTGAGCTCATCGTGTCAACTTAATGGACGAGCCCAAATGTAATTTAGACTTTATTTCAGTAATATAATTTTGACTTAAACTATTAATCCGACTTTATTAACTAATAATTTGACTTGGTTTAGATATCAAGAATTTAAGATTTAATTCAAATTTAAAATGAATTTATCAATTAAACTTCACTGTCGACAAATGCCCCCTGCTTTAAGGCTTGTTGGGGTGAACGATTAGTCGAACTTGTAAAGACAAGCCTTGAAGTATTTGTGAAAAAAATATTTTTTTTCTCACGCGCTTGATCTTTGGTGAAACATATGTAACTTCATAAGAAATGATTATGCCGACATGTTGAGGTTATCAAAATCAACATATACCAGAATTTTTTTGACTGCATTCTCTAATTTGTTAGAGATTATTTGACTTTCGGTCATTTACCAACTCATTTTTGATTTGAAGTATTTCTAGCTAATGAGGACTTATCCCATGGTATTTCTTTGTAGCTCAATGGTTTTATTTGGGTCATCAACTACAAAATGGTTGTCAATTTGATGAGCAAGGATTGCGTCTACAATCTTTATTGATGATATAGAGCTTGTGATTTCGATACAAATTTTAGGCGTTGCTTTCCTTGAGGTTGAATGCCCTTCCAGAAGGTTCTCCTCCAATTTCACTCGATTACTCAAAAATATAAGGACTTCAAATTCTCATTACGTGAGTCAAACCATATTTAGAGGTTGTCACGATCCAAAGTATACCCTAGGTGTAACATGGCGTATAAGACCCTGAGAGACCCTACATAAGTCACTTAGCATACATCATACAAGATAATAGAATAAAGAATTCAAAATCATAGTCTTATATCATAAAAGAGTTTTGACAAAATGGAAGTCTAACATGAGTCTCAATAAGTCATCTATTACATCATAAGGAAAGTGATTGAGACGTAACCCATGCATCACATACAAGTTTGCAAGCTAAAGAAAAACATGAACAAACAAACGTATCTCGGTCCTCGAAACATGAGGACTCACCTAAACTCTTGAAATCTGGAAAAATCAACTAGCCACGAGAGATAGCGGTAGGAATGTCGGTGCCTACAGTGTAGGCACAAGTATGTATTAGTACATGAAATGTATTAGTACATTGATTTCTACATGTTTATGTGTATTTGAGTATGAGTTGCATATATACTTCATGATATGATGTTTTAAACATGATTTAGCTTGGAGTTGATGTTTCCTCCCCGGATATGTACCTTTATGTGATTGCATTCATGTTGGGCTATTAGGTTTAAGTTCCTACCCTCCTTATGATGTCTTGAATATCATTCTAGGATGAATGATCCCAAGGAGGAGATAATGTAACACCTCAGATTCGAAAAGGGTAGAATCTTAGCTTTTTGAAAGACCTCGTGCAGCTCCTACGGTGCCATCCACGTCTTGTGGAACGACCCACGGACCATAGGTGGTGTCCATGGTTGGCCAGTCAATTTTTCCTAAGATGTCAACTTTTCTGTATTTTTCAATGATTCACTAGGACGGACGGTCGTTCAATGCACGAGCCATAAATAGGTTTCGTAGGTGATTCCTAGACTTAGAGGGATTTTGAGGTCGAAAGTTGAGGACCACAGTTGGGACCGACAGACCGTCGATTGGACCACGACCCATGGGTGGGTTCCATCGTTTGAGGTCCAAAAACTTTGGTTTCTTAACCAATCGACGGAGGGACAGGACGGTCCGTAGGTGGACCGACGGACCGTAGGTCCCCACCGTCGACTGGTATGACAGTTATTTTCTCAAGGGCTTTTGGGTCTTTTTCTAATTATTCTAGTCTAATACTATGTCGTTTTCCCTTCACAAAAACCTCTATATAAGTGTTTTAACCCCAAAACTTCCCAATTGAAAATCATTCTCTCAAATTTACAAAAGAAGGAACAAGTCTTCCTCTCAAATATTTCTCTCTCTAGAAAGCTTGAAGAAGAAGGTTCAACCTAGGGTTTCAAGTCAAGTCTCCAAATCTTCCATTGAAGTTAAGCAATTGGCATTGAGGTATGATAGTTTTCATCCATGGAGCCCTTTTGTCACGACCTAGGGGTACATCCTAGATGTAACAAGGCGTACAAGACCCCGAGAGATCTCATACAAGCCCCTTAGCATATTATAACATAAAGCAATAGAAATGATGCGGAAATTTTAAAACTTTTCCATACAATTGAAGTCCTTTTAAAAACAAGCGGAAGTCTATAACACTTTGTCTCAAACCATCTAACACATGATAATCATTGCGACGCAGCCCATACAAAAGAATAAAACATAAAAGAAAGACATAAAGGAAAGGTGATCAAATCCTCGATGCTATGAGGACTCACCAAATCTTCAACTCCTTGCTCTACTAGGAACCTAGCCACGGGGATAAAACTCAATATCGCCAGACCCTACATTTGATAAGAATGTAGGCAAGAGTACGCGTTAGTACAAAATGTACTAAATATGATAGCTAACATAACATCATAAGAGCATAACAACATAATCATAATCATAATCTCCAACATGGACATAATATAAGCATTAGTCATCATAAGGCATAATCCATAAAACATAGGAAATACATCATGTTCATAAGCATAGTAAATCCTTAGATCTTCATAACATAAGAGAACTACTTCATAAGTAATCTCAAAACATACTTGTGCAATGCATGGATAAGACCCCATAATCTCACCCATAGTAAGTACCACTTTTAGGCCATCATAATCATACTTACCATCTTTGGATCTCATCCTTAGCTTAATTCTCATAGACAAGGGAACCTTCACCTTTAGTCAAACATATCAAGGAAGGATACTATAGCAACAATCCAAGCTAAGCATACAATCATAAAAGAGAGACACTTTATAAGTAGCTTCAAGTCATACTTGTGCAATGCATGGATAAGACCCCATAATCCCACCCATACTAAGTACCACTTTAGGCCTTCATACATACTCATTGGTTGGGGACTAGTCCCTATTTACTTATTGCCACTATTCATCAAAAGTACTTCTCTACTTAGTACAAGGCAAGTCATCACACATGAATGATTACAATTTATCAATTCAAAGCTACCAAGGAATAGAACCATACTAGGCTAGACCAAGCTACCATGAAAAACATACTATCATGCAAGTCCAAGCTATTCAAGGAAGGGTACTATTGCTCCATCCTAGCTACCAATGAAATGGTTTCGCCTAACCAAGTCATGCTATCATGCAAGCATTCTAAGTTACTAGTTCAAGCTAACCTTAGGAAGGGTATGATTTCTCAATCCAAGGCTACCATGAGATCTACTACTCAAGCTACCATGAAATGGTTTTGTCTTACCAAGTCAAGCTATTCATGAAGGAATACTATGTCACTACTTCAAGCTACCTTAATTACCATACTACTTTGATTCATTTTAGGTGAGCAAACCTTCAACCTAGAATCATACTATGTGAGAAGAACTTTCACATTCATACTATCATGAGTTCATACTTTTATTAGGTAGATCAAGTGGGTAAAGGCCATCCACAACAATTCTATCTATTAGTCTACCAATTTCGTGCAAGCTAACTCATCATATTAGACTTCCTCTAAAAGCCCTAACATACATCATTCATCATAGTAGCTTTACTCTCAAAGCCCTATCAATCAACATTCATGACTACAAGCCCTACTCTCAAGGCAATACTTCTTAAAATCATCATACATGCCTAGATCTCAAGACATTCTATTCACATGCTTCATTCTTAAGCAATTCCCATCATGCATCATCATATAGGCTTAGTCTCAAGCACTACTCATCATAGTTCAACATGTATACTATATCCTCATTCAATTCGTATTTATATTCCCTAATCTCAAGCAATCTACTATACATATCATCAATCCTAGAAGATCATCTCTAAATCCTCAATTTCCCCTTTCATGGCATCAAACCCACTTATTTCAATTTTATTTTTCTAGACATGGTTTAGGCATGGGTACATGTAATTTCATCTTAAAAACATGATTTACTACTACTTCAATCATAAACAATCATTATTCACTCAATTGGATCAACATCCATCATAACCCACAACATTGAAGAAACCCTAACTTGAATTGGGGGAAATCTTCATCAAATTGGGGAATTCCAGGGGACTCCATGGATAAATAAGCTATCATACCTTGAATACAAAGCCTATCAAGCTTGAAAGAATGGAGACTTGACTTGACCTAGCTTGAGCTTCTTCTTCTTCTTCTTCTTCTACTACTACTTATTCTTCTTCTTCACTTTCTAGAGAGAGAATATTTGAGAGGATGAACTTTGGGATTCTTTTGGAGTTTTCAGAAATAATGACTTGAATGGTGAGTTTAATGGGTTAGAATAGCTTATATAGGTGTACTAAGGCCATACAAAATGACCTCACCTTATTCCCACTTAAATTGGAATTTCCCACTTTACCCTTAATTAGGCAGCCTAGTGCCAGGCACTACGGCCACCTTCACGAACCGTCAAGGGTTCCATGGCTCGTCATGGTGCTTGTGGTCCCTTGACCAGTGGTTAAGCCACACCATACTAAACTCCCTAAACTTCAAGGCAAGTCCACGACCACTCCCACGAGCCGTCTCAGCCTTCACAAGCCGTGAAGTGGCTCGTGTGGAGGAGGCCAACTTGGGCAGCCTTGAGGGGCTCACTGCCTCACCACCACGGGTGGCACCACGATCCGTGGTGGCCACCACGAGCCGTGAAGGCTCTCGTGGTCATGGGCAGTGCCATGGCAAGCTTGGGGCAGCCTTGGCTCTTGCCTTGGCCCTTGCCCCTTTGCCTTGGCTCATGCCCTCTAGTCTTGACTTGTAGCACTCAAACATAGCCCTGGATGGTCTACTAGACTACGGGGTGTTACAATATCTCTCCCTTGGAGACCATTCGTCCTCGAATGACATTCTAGGCACTCCTTCAGGTCACGACTCTAGACTAGCAACCCATCATGCATGTAACTCATCTAAATGCACATAAAACAAAGGCGGAACTTTATCTCCTAGCTAAACATACTCAAACCAACACAAGAAAGTAGAAACTACATCTAACAACCCAAATGCAAGAAATTCAATATCTACTCATGTTCAAGGAGGAACTACCATCTTCGGGCTAAATCATGCTCAACACACTCTCATGGAACTCATATGCAATTTACTCTCAAAAAGCATCTATTCTTTGAGAAATCTCCCAACTCCGAACTAAAACATGCTCACAAATTCATCTCATGAAGTCTATAGGCAACTCATACTCAATGCACTTATAACATGAGGAAAAAAATCATGTGAAATCATTTTCTAAATCACAAGCTTTCATGCACATGCATCACATAAGGAAATCATGGAATCATCTAAACACACATGACTTCACATAAAGAGCTAATCACAAGGAAGTCTCCCTTGATGCTCACTTGCTAAACTCATTACACCCCTCATGGGTGGGATATTTCAAGTATGCCCAAATCATAAACATAAGGAACACACAATGACCTTGCTATCTAGGCACACCATCTCCCCCTTGGGGAGGAAGCCTCAACGGGTTTTCTAGGCTCCATCTCTTTCAATCCTACTAAGGTCGGATCAATACATTGCTTAAATTTCACTTTCAACACATAAGACGACCCGGAACCATTTTAACCCATAAGACTACCCTTGGTAGAGTCTACTAGCCAAACACATCTAGGTATTATCTAAACACCCTACTCAAAATGACCATACTTAAGATCAATCTTAAAAGAAACCACCTCTTTGAAGTTGGTCAACACTTGAACTTTTCTCCCTCACCTTACTAGGTGGTACATGAAACCCTCAAAGTCAATCTTCAAGACAAAACATACTCCAAACTTATGGCATAAACTTCCCCCTTCCTCTCACGGATATGCTCATTCGGGAACTAACAATTGACTATACGGGTTCTACAATCACATAGGTGCATAATAGGAGTGCAACCAAAACATCACAAAGATAACATCAAAATCTAGCAATCACAAACATCAATTAAGAAGCTATCAACATACCGGGATCCACATCGGGAGCACACTCATGGTCACCTCTAGCTTGAAGTGCATAAAACCGGTTTTTCTTAGGAGCATCTTCTCTTTCTTTAGCCTTTGCCTTAGGACAATTTCTCATCTTGTGACCACTTTCACCATAACTAAAGCAACCCTCTTTGCCGGCTAAAACTCTACCCTCAAGTCTCTTTCCACACCTAGAATAAGTAGGCCATAGGGACTCATTACTAATTTTGGGTGGCTTAGGGTTAGACACCCTCTCTTCCTTGTACTTAGAAGCATTAGAAGAACCTTGTCCGGAAAACCTTTGTCGATTCCTAGAGAGACCATGTCCATCAGACCCATCATGAAAGGGCTTATCATTATCCATTCTAGACCTCTTTTTCTCCCTAGATTTCTCTTCTTTGAGTTTTGACTCCTTAATTCGTTGGGCATACACTATAAGACGTGAGATATCCATATCACCAATGAGCATTGCCGTACAACATTCTTTTTCTACCAAGTCAGATACTCCCATCATGAACTTATTTATCTTAGCCCTCGAATCCGCCACTATAGTTGGAGCATACTTGGATAGTTGGGAAAATTCAAGGCATACTCCTTAACACTCATGCTACCTTGCCTAAGGTTAATGAACTCTTGCATATTAGCTTCCCTCAACTTTAGGGGAAAGAACCTATCAAGAAACACCAATTTGAACACTTCCCACTCTATTGGACCCGCTCCTACCAGCCTACCATCTTTTCATTGATCATACCACATCTGAGCAAGACCTTTCAATTGGTAAGCGGCTAACTCCCCTTTTTCTACCGAAGTCACCCCCATAATAACAAGTACCTTATATACCTCATCTATAAACTCCTTAGGATCCTCTTCCACTTTGGAGCCATAAAAACTTCGGGGGGTTCATCCTCATAAAATCCCTCAATCTTAAAGCGGACATACCCACTATTGGGTTCACCGGAGCTACCACCTCCCTATTCACTTGTGCCGTCATGGCTTGGGCCAACATTTGGAGCGCCGATCTAAACTCCGCATTTGTAACATTCTCATGCATAGGGTTAGTCGGAGCTTGTGGGGGAACCTCTTGATCCACCACGTCTTCCTTATTCCTTCTAGCATTTGCCCTTGTATTAGCCATATCCTGTAGACCATCGAGTAAGGATTATGAGAAAGACCTAATAGAGTTAAACTCTATTGGATGACTTAGAGAATGAAGAAGTGAGATTTCCTAATCATCTAATAGCTTCCCATTCATAAATGTGGCGCGCTTCACACTTATGAACAAGACTCTACTAGACGTGGTTTGGAGACATCCTAGAATCATTCTAAATCTTGTGCTCTGATTACCAAGTTTGTCACAACCCAGGGGTACACCCTAGATGTAAAAAGGCGTATAAGACCCCGAGAGATCTCATACAAGCCTCTTAGCATGTCATAACATAAAGCAATAGAAATGATGTGGAAATTTTAAAACTTTTTCCATACAATCGAAGTCCTTTTAAAAATAAGCGAAAGTCTATAACACTTTGTCTCAAACCATCTAACACATGATAATCTTTGGGACGCAGCCCATACAAAAATCTAAAACATAAAAGAAAGACATAAAGGAAAGGTGATCAAATCCTCGATGCTATGAGGACTCACCAAATCTTCAACTCCTTGCTCTACTAGGAACCTAGCCACGGGGATGAAACTCAATATCGCCAGACCCTACATTTGATAAGAATGTAGGCAAGAGTATGCGTTAGTACAAAATGTACTAAATATGATAGCTAACATAACATCATAAGAGCATAACAACATAATCATAATCATAATCTCCAACATGGACATAATATAAGCATTAGTCATCATAAGTCATAATCCATGAAACATAGGAAATACATCATGTTCATAAGCATAGTAAATCCTTAGATCTTCATAACATAAGAGAACTACTTCATAAGTAACCTCAAAGCATACTTGCGCAATGCATGGATAAGACCCCATAATCTCACCCATACTAAGTATCACTTTTAGGCCA
>JAJONR010006922.1:0-40218 GCA_029582245.1 Solanum etuberosum
GATTCCCCTCAAATTCAAAAAGACCTGCCACAATTTCTCTGTCACTCTGCAATGGAGGAAGAGATGGTTTGTTGTCTCTGTTTCTATTTCACAAAAAAAACACCCGGAGCATAACTCTCTTCCCCTTTTCATTAGATTGTCCTGAGTTAGTACTTCTTCCCTAGCTACCAACCAGGTGAAACAAGCCACCTTGTGAGGAACATTAATTTTCCATATCATCTTCCAAGGCCATGGTAACAACATTTCAGCTGGCCTGTCAAAATGTCTATAAGCTGATTTTATTGTGAACTTCCCATTGTTGGCCCTCAACCATTGTAAACTATCCTCCTTTGTGTCAAGGTTATTTGCCTCAAGTGTTTTTTTTAATTGTTGGTCAGAAGAACTTGTCTTACACAGGAAGTATAAAAAGGAAAGGGTTCCAAATAGTATCCAGATTTTTTTATGCAATGAGGCATAGGAGACCAATAGTCATCTGTTTTTACATTGTAAAGTAACAACACAGATCTGGACCCTATTTTTGAGCCTCACAAACAGTGAAACAACAAATGGTTAATGCCAAAACATACTGCTGATCTGTTGGTTTCTGGATCAGAAGAGGGGGGAGCAAGAGCTAAGAGAAGTGGAGAATAATCCCAACATGCATATGTTGGACAGTTTATAAAGAAAAGAATGAGAGATGTTTTGAGGATAAATTTTATTCCATACAAAAAGTTAAATGGAAATGTATTTGTTGGTATAAAGAGGAAGTAGAACAAATAGTTGATCTTTTAGGCTCTTTGTAATTACTTTTGCTACTGTGTCTCTTTTTGGAGGTATTCAACATGTCATTAATGCTAAGGAATACAACACTACCATTTAAAAAAAAAGGGTTTACATATGCGAATTTGAGTCGACATAAAATAAGAAAATATCTTAATTTGGGATTCTTAATTTCGACATAACAGTGAAGAATATGCAATACGATATTCTTCGATTATGTTTGATGTTCAAACAATATTTACTTTCAGTCTTACCACATGGAGAGGTATAGATATAGATCATATATCTGGTCCCAACTAGTTCGGAATCATTGCATTGAAGATGTTTTAACTTTGAGTTCTCAACTATGACTTGAATGTTGAAATTTTACTTTTAGTTACTGTGGTAATTTTTAGCATAATACGTTGCTTAGCTTTAGGACGAATTTGAATTTTAAAGTGCTACTAGGTTTTGTTTAGTTGTTGAGATATTTTTGGTTTTTGTTTTAAGTTGGCTATTTGAAGTCTTCCTATGCTTAATAAAAATATTGAGAGACATTTCAATTAATATTTTGAACCCTTTTTGTTGCACCATCTTTTTAAAAATCCAACAATGGTATCAGTGCCTCATTGATCTTACATGATTCGAGTTCTTCCAAGGAACTATTTTCAATCATTTTTAATTCGTGCTTACCATCACCTAACTTACATCGCAAAAATATAGCCCAAAATTTACATTTCAAATCTTTAGCCTAAAACACAATTCGATATACAATAATGTGTCCGGTATATAACAATATTCAAAATTTTCATATTTCTTTTTTACAAAAATATTTTAGAACTTGATATACAATATTATACACCAATATATAATATTATACGAAATTATAAGAGGTATTTATGCACCCATATACAATAGTATACAATTTTATACATTATACAAATATATTCCTCTCATCAAGATCTACCATTTGGCTCTAAGTTTGGATTTTTCGGAGGTTGGGAGATGGCGGTGGCCCCATGGCAGCCCTCTAGGGCCCTTAAGCTCCTCCTTTGGGCCAATTTAGGCAAGGATTGAAAACCTTGGATAAATTATGTAAAGTAACTTTATGAGCTGCACTAGAGTATAATTATCTCTAAAAATATCGAGAGACATCTTCAATCAAATATTTTCAACCCTTTTTATTGCACCAACTTTTAAAAAGACCAACACATAATGGTGAAGAATATTTTATAAAGATAATAATGACGAATATTTTACACTAGTTTTTAATTGTTCTTTGGTTTCATCAGTATTTATATTGTCTCAATACATACGCATCTAAATATCTATAAGATTATATAGTTAGTCCCAACTAGTTTTGGATCGAGACCTTATTGTTATTATGTTAATTCAAGTGCATGGTTTCAATACCAGTTAAGGCCTGCCTCTTTTTTCTTGTTCTCTACCACTATTCATGGGCTAACCCACTCCAAATCAAAAAAGAAGTAAAATAAGAGAAAAGGAATCCACTTATTTTATAATTGCTCATGTTGAGTTCAAATGTCATTTCTCAAATTGCTACCGTGCAACAAATTTTAATGAAAATTTTGGAGGAAGAAAATATAAAATGGACAGAAAGGTAGGACTGGTGGATAAAATGATCCTGAATTTGCAATTTTGCTGTCCTACACTGTTTCTATTATGCCTCTCTACCTCACACAAGGTAGGACTAAGGTCCGCGGACATCCCACCCTCGCCTGACCCCACTTGTGGGATCTCACTGGGTATGTTGTTGTTGTTCGCTATTCCTATTACCTTCTGATTTGATTTGCAATTCAGTCCGAAGAGTTCAAATTAGACCCAGGTTGTGATTGGAACACTGTTTGTTATTGTGATTTTAAGTTTTATACACAGTCAATGTCAATGTAAATAATATTTTACACTATCAGGTCATAGGATATGTATAGGCAAATGATATGTTACTTGTCGTAGCAGGTATCTGATGGTGTAAATATTAAAACATTGACGGTGTATATTACTTGAACTCTGTCATTATAGTGTTTCAATTCAGCTGAATTTTGAACCATCAATTTTCTGGAATTCTGTTTCCTAAAAATAAAGTAATGTTCTGGAATCCTGATTGTCGTGTCAATTTAAGGAGAGAACTAGAAGGAGCAGCTCAGATATAATCCATGAAACATGTTGTAACATCTTATTTAGTAAACTTGATTGCTGTAGTTGTAACTTATAAGTATAACCAATTTGTTTCTGAGAAGTCACTTTATTTAGTAACTTGACATGTTTTGGGTTGTTTCAGCTTCAGTTGTTTCCAAACGACCCAGATTTGACTTTCTTTCAGGTATCAATTGCGGGTTTTCCAATAACCAATGATGTGGCTCTAATAAAAAGTATTCTTCTCTTTTCCGCTGATTCATTCTTTGCCTATGATGCTATTTATGCAGATTTTATTCCCCAGAAAGTAAGAGCTGAAGATGCTTTGGCTGAAATCCCCAAGGCTGAGGAGACATGATCATGGTGATCCGGAGTTGATGCCTTGTACAATTAATTTTTTGTTGTTCGTAGACAACCACTTGCTACACTAGCTAGCTATTAAGGGCAGTGACTTAGTTTTTGATTTGCTTCATTTGATGACTGTCTTGGTATCAAGTACGTGATATATATAATGAGAGAAGGCTAGGGGAAGAGGGTAAAAAAAGTGGGGTTTAGGGGCACTTGTGTTCTAATCAATTTGATTTCCTATCTGTGCAGTTTATGCCTGTAAATAAAAATGTATCGTCTCTAAAGTCTTGAACATTTAGGTCGACTTAAATGATCCGATCAGGTATTGTGTATCGTAATTTCATTTGTCATGCTCTATTTAATCTTACGGAGATGATAATGTCATATTTGTCGGTAAAAACTAATTATGATGCTGTCTGTGATTCTGAAGCTTAATCCTGTGAACTTATGGTTGAGAAGTGACTTATTTTTAAGCTTCACAACAATCATAGATACTATTACCATATACTGCATGAAGAAGAGGCATATTTATTTACAAGAGACGTACGTACATCTTCCATTTCCAAAAAAAGGGACAAAAATAAAGTTTATGAAGTTACCTATAATGCACTAAATTATACGCTATATAATCTCCATGTTTGTTTGTTCCTTAGTCTCGATTTTCCATATAATTGTAGTTTCCGTCCCCTTTCCCCTTGTGAAAATGTTTTTTTCTTGCCAATCGCATTACCATTAGGGGTAGATCTAGGGGGTTGGTAGAGTGTTCACTCGAACCTCCTAAACAAAAAATAATTATAAATAAAGTAATTTTTCTTTTATGTATAGATATAGATTTTGAATCCTCTAAACACATGTCAAGAGATAGACAATTCCCTTGGGGGTCAAAATTTTCTTTGAAGGTTCCAAGTTCAAATCCTAGACACTATATTTTAATGTACTACCATGCCTTTTGCTCATTTTTTTTTTAGATTAATTTTTAAACAGTTCCCTGGTTAATTGTATATTAAATGTTTATTATATTATTACTTGCTGATTATTTTATTACTTGTTAATTGTTCATTATAGTACATTGTCATAGTTAATTGATAATTCCTTTTTAAGTTACATTAATTTACTAGTTAATCATATCGGATTTTTATGTGCTAATTAGTTTTAGGGTGAAAAATGTTAATTAGTTAATCGTTAATTAGTTAGGGTTGATAATCATTGACGAAACTTTAAATTCAGGTATGAACCATCTATCATTCTAACAAAAAGATTTGACAAAAAGTCCTTGAAAAATGATTAATGAACTATTTAAATCTACCATGCTAACAAAAAAGACTTGAAAAAATGCCTTTGAAGATACAATTTGCAATGTCCTCGAGACATGAATAACTAACGATAAACTTTAAACCTTCCATACTAACCAAAAAAAGTAATTAATTTTTTTTAGATTTTAGGTCTTGTAATTTCAAGATACAATTTGCAATGTTCTTGAGAAATGAATGACGAACGATAACAAGAATAGTTAGAACTCAATAACTCTCCTATTACAAACTCAATGACAACTACCTAAACACTAGTTCTAGCTCTAGGATTGTTGTTGCTTCTTTTTCACCTTCAATGTGGCCGTCTATTGCCTCCAATTTTTCCTTTTATATGTGTGGAATAATTAGGTTGTAGTAACTTAAAATTATTAAAGTAGGATCCTCTAAGGATACTTCGTCCTTAATGAGAGTCCTTTTTAAATTTTTTTCCTTCACGGAGATTCTTTCCGTCTTAGTAACTATCTCACTTGTACTTGTTTAAGTTTTATAGGCGAACCTGGTTTTTTTATAATTTTTCACCGTAAAAATGTCAAATATCAATTATGAGCCCACGCATTCCATCATTTTTTCTCTTTTTGATGATGACAAACAATGACACCTTTAATCAACAAAATAATGATATCTTTCGCCTTTTGACATCATTGAAAAGAAACAAAGCAGTCAAATTAACACAACAATGGGTGCAATAATGAAGACTCATGGTCAGTGAGGCTACATAGACACATACATCAAAGTGAAGAGGCACATTAATGTGAAGATTGATATTAACCAATCCAGTCTTGCCTCTAGGAAGGAATGCATGAAAGGAAAGGACTTGGAAGAGGCATGACTTTGGCTTTAGGAAGAAAGCCCTGCACGACCTAGTAATTTACTCTAGATTCTCCTATGAGTGAAACAGGTTCTCTAATGTGTTCCAACAAAGCAGTAAGTAAAATACACACAATATTTTTACGTGGAAAACATCCGGCTCAAAAGGTGTAAAAAACCACAGCCTGTACCCCTGCAAGATATAACTCCAACTTCACTAAATCAATGAGCCTCAACAATTTAAGATTATAAATTCTATAACTTAAGGAACTAACTCTAATTCCTAAACTTCAGATTATGAATTCAAATTACAACTCTTGTAATCCTAGGAACTAACTTTGATGCCTAAACTTCAAGTTATAAATTCATATTACAAATTTTGCAATCCTAGGAACTAACTCTAACTCCTAAACTTCAACATAACCCCCCCATGGTATGTGTTCCCAACTCTTCGAGTTATCCCAACCTGAAGACAACACTCTTAATGTAACATCTCGCACTTCGAAAAGTCAACTAGAGATTCATACAATTTAAACTTCAGTTTTTAGTTTTTTGATCAACTTCAAACGACCATAATTTTCAGCACAAGAATAGTTAGGTGGCCCATGAGGTATCAAGTCGAAGGTCTTTGAGTCCTCTTTCCAACGCCGCCGAGTTTGCTAAATTCTGAGCTTGGATGAAGGAGTTATGCCCGTTTGAGTGTAGCCTCTCTAGTTAAGGCATTTCATCCGTTTTAACGAAGGGTATTTTGGTCTTTTTCTTACCCCACTAGGCCTAAACGGTTTTTTTTCACCCAATTAAGGGTCTAAACTGATTGAGATCAGTTTCCATTCACTCCTAAACGCTTAGGGTTGAGAGAAGGGTTTCAAGAGGAGGAAAAGAAGAAAGTTTTAAGCGTTCATTCAAGATTTGAGGATTTTCGCCAAAAACGTATTTCTTTCGAGGTATGTAATCTTTTATAGTGTTGGGTTTGTTCTCCCTCACACCAATCATGTGATTTCATCCATAAATTTCGTTCTTGAAGTTGATTGATTGAGATTCTTGAGAAGTTCTTGAGGTTTTAGCTTCATTCCTTAACAATGGAGTCTTGTTCAGTTCTTGAGGTGAGGGTCTTGCGAATGTGTTTTATTCTTGATGGATTTTGGGTGTGATTTCATTTAATTTGTGTTGGGTTTATGAATCCAAATGAGTTGGGAGGAAATCATTCGATTCTAGATGAGTTAGGCCTTGAATTGAAGCAAGAAAATTCATCAAAAATCTGGATAGATGGGTGGGGCGCCGCGCCAGCATAGCGCCCAAACTACTGTTCAGTAGTTTGGGGCCTGGTGCACTGCGCCACTCAGTGTGCCCCAAATTACCTTCAGTAGTTTTGGGGTTGTTGCCCCGCGCCACTTAGTGCGCCAGGTCCCTTACCCTTCCGTCCTTTTCGCGCAGGTTCCCTCGAATCATACCTATGTTCTCTTCTTTATATACACTTTTAAAATCTTCATTAATCCTTGAGAGATCATTCATATTCTTATCACATCTCTTGATTTACATTTCAAATCAAGGTAAAGTTAAGAGGAAAGTTCAAGAACGCCCTTTTGAGTCAATTTTGAGAAGTCTTTTGCAATTATCTATAACTTGTTTTAAGACTTGAGTAAATGAGTATGAGAATGAGGAGAGTTGAGTTTTATATTTCAAAATGAGTATAAGGGAACTAAGTATTCCCAAGTATGTAATACTTTACATTTAAAACAAGAGAAACATTAATTTCCAAATGAGTTTATGAGAAGTCTTGAGCATCACCTCTTTAATTAGAGGATCTTTTGAGTAATTATCTCAAATTGAGGAATAGTTATGTTTTAAACATTTGAGCATAAGTTTTATATTATTCAGAGTAGTATTGAGCACCGATATGGGATGAGTTCAGAAAACTCAAAATCCTCATAAACCATGTATGCCAACATGGGTAAATGGTCATACTTTTTAGATGATTCCTTATTGATTTTAAGCATAGCTTAGTGGATCCACTTAGTTGAGGAGTTCTATACCCCGGCAAGGTATAGGAAAGTTCTGGCAGCGTGTGCGAGACGTTGTATCATCACGCATCTCATAGTGATGGTTGTCGGTTAGAGAATCTCCCAAATAAGAGTAAAGAGTTTATTATTGTATTTTTATACATACTGAGTTGATATCTACTGTTTTAAAAGCTTTATATACTGAATCTTATTATTATTGATTTCATGTCGAGTTGAGTTGAGTTGAGGTGATCATGTCTTCCCTTTCTATCAGTTCAACTATATTTATATCTTTATGTTTCAGTTTTCCCCTTACATGCTCGTACATTCAATGTATTGATGTCGTTCGACCTGCATTGTTTTATGATGCAGATACAAGTGTTCAGGGTCATCAACAGGCATTTCGTTGATCCGATTGCATTCCAGCTAGTTTTGGTGAGCCTCCTTGCTTTCCAGAGGGCTCCACATTTACATTTCAGTTATGTTAAGATGTTGTGGGTCTTGTCGGGACTTCTATCGTAGTATTTTAGAGGCTTCATAGACAGTAGTAGTTGAGGAGTCTTTTTCCCATTTCCCTTGTTGATGTCTTAAAGACTTGAAGTTGAACACCTATGTTTATTTGAGTATTTCAGAAAGTTTTGAGTTAAACTACTTTATTAATGAGATTTTATGAGTTAATATTTGAAATTGAGTTCCTATGTTGTTGAGTAAGTCTTCCGCTGAGTATTGAGCCAGACCAAGGGTTCACTTGGGGACCAGCGATGGTTCTCGAGTGCCAGCCACGTCCAGGGTGTAGACTCAGGGCTCAACACTTAATTCGGTTCATAACTCACTTAACTAAGATTACATCAAGACTCAATCACAAAGAAGAACTCCTAATGCATAAACTCTATAATAGGACCTGGTTCTTCGATGTGTTCCTTCAACTGCTGGTAGTACTTGCGAAGTCAATTTTCCAATTCCCTTTTTGTTCTGTGAGTGCTTGCGTCTGCTATGGGATCTTTTCTTCTATTTATAGACTTTTGCTTTCGAGTTGTACTTAACTTGAGTTTCTTCAATACTAGTTCTTCTAGGATGCAACTTCTCTTGTTTTTTGAATAATATTTTGAGTTGGACTCCTCCTGTCGTTTGAATTCTTTCTTTTCGTAGTATTCTTGCACTTCTATTCTGACTTCTTTGTGATTTTAGACTCCTTCCAACTACTTGATTCTTTTGTGTTGTAGTTGAACTCAAAGTCTACGTGAGACTCCTTTTTCAATTCATCATTGCCTCTTTAGCTTCCTTCTTCAATTCAAACTTATTGATTCTTTCTCTTCAATTCACCCGATGTTTATTTCCTTGAGATTTATCACAAAATTAACACTATCCATTCCTTGATTTCTACACACTTGTATTTATTCATTTTAAAAGCTTGCCCTGAATTTAGCTGCTCGTGACAATGCCATACCTTTGGATCATGTTGACTAGCATTTTTTTATCTTTTTTTTTCAATCATAAAAACTGCATAAATCACAACATTCAAAATAAAGAAAAGGAATCCAATGGACGACATTCAGAATAGGCACAATATTAAGCCATCAGGTCGGCCCTAAACACAACATGATATACATTGTTAGATATAAAACATAAACTTAGGTATGAACCATCTATCATACTAACAAAAAGATTTGACAAAAAGTCGTTGAAAAATGATTAATGAACTATTTAAATCTACCATACTTACAAAAAAGACTTGAAAAATGTCTTTGAAGATACAATTTGCAATGTCCTTGAGACATGAATAACTAACGATAAACTTTAAACCTTCCATACTAACAAAAAAAGACTTGAAAAAAAGTATTTTAAAATAATTTAGAGTTTAGGTCTTGTAATTTCAAGATACAATTTGCAATGTTCTTGAGAAATGAATGACGAACGATAACAAGAATAGTTATAACTCAATAACTCTCCTATTAAAAACTCAATGAAAACTACCTAAACACTAGTTCTAGCTCTAGGATTTTTGTTGCTTCTTCTTCACCTTCAATGTTGCCGTCTATTGCCTTGAGAGAACTCAATAACTAGATTTATTTTGCCTCCAATTTTTCCTTTTATACGTGTGGAATAATTAGGTTGTAGTAACTTAGGATTATTAAAGTAGGATCCTCTAAGGATACTTCTTCCTTAATGAGAGTCCTTGTTAAAAATTTTCCTTTGCGGAGATTCTTTCCATCTTAGTAACTATCTCACTTGTACTTGTTTAATTTTTATAGGCAAACTAGGTTTTTTTTATAATTTGTCATCGTAAAAAGGTCAAATATCAATTACGAGCCCACGTATTCCATCATTTTTTCTCTTTTTGATGATGAAAAACAATGGCACCTTTAATCAACAACATAATGATATATTTCACCTTTTGACATCATTGAAAAGAAACCAAGAAGTCGGATTAACATAACAATGGATGCAATAATGATGACTCATGGTCAGTGAGGCTACATAGACACATACATCAAAGTGAAGAGGCACATTAATGTGAAGATTGATATTAACAAACCCAGTCCTACCTTTAGGAAGGAATGCAGGAAAGGAAAACACTTGGAAGAGGCCAGACTTTGGCTTTAGGAATAAAGCCCTGCACGACCTAGTAATTTACTCTAGATTCGCCTATGAGTGAAACATGTTCTCTGACGAGTTCCAACAAAGCAGTAAGAGAAGTAAGAAAAAGACATACAATATTTTTACGTGGAAAACACTCGGATCAAAAGGTATAAAAACCACGGCTTGTACCCCTACATGATTGAACTCAAACTTCACTAAATCAATGAGCCTCAACAATTTAAGATTACAAACTCTGTAACCTAAGGGACTAACTCTAATTCCTAAACTTCAAGTTATGGATTCAGATTACAACTCTTGTAATCCTAGGAACTAACTTTGATTCCTAAACTTCAATAATAAATTTAGATTACAACTCTTGCAATCCTAGGAACTAACTCTAACTCCTAAACTTCAACACAACCCTCCCAAGGTAAGTGTTCCAAACTCTTCGAGTTGTCCCAACCTGGAGACAACACTCATAATTCAATTTAAAACTCACATAATTAAGATTACATCAAGACTCAATCACAAAGATGAACTCCTAATGCATACTTTGTAATAGGACCTGGTTCTTCAATGTGTTCCTTCAGGTGTTGGTAGCACTTGCGAAGTCAATTTCCAATTGTCCTTTTTTCTATGTGAGTGCTTGCATCTTCTATAGAATCTTTTCTTCTATTTATAGAATTTTGCTTTCCGAGTTTTACTTAACTTGAGTTTCTTGAATACTAGTTCTTCTAGGATGCAACTTTTTTTGTTTTTTTGAATAATATTTTGAGTTGGACTTCTCCTACCATTTGAATTCGTTCCTTTCGTAGTATTCTAGCACTTCTATTCTGACTTCTTTGTGATTTTAGACTCCTTCAAACTACTTGATTCTTTTGTATTGTAGTTGAACTTCAATTCTTCATGAGAATCCTTCTTCAATTCATCCTTGCCTCTTTAACTTCCTTCTTCATTTCGATCTTATTGATTCTTTCTCTTCAATTCACCCGATATTTATTTCCTTGAGATTAATTATCATGATTTTAACACTATCCATTCCTTGATTTCTACACACTGTCTTTAGTCATTTTAAAAGCTTACCCCGAATTTAGCTGCTCGTGACAGTGAACCTTTAGATCATGTTGACTGATGTGTTTTATCTTTCTTTGTCAATCATCAAAACTGCATAAATCACAACATTCAAAATAAAACAAAGGAATCCAATGGATGACATTCAGAATAGGCACAATATCAAGCCATCAGGTCGGCCCTAAAAAAACATGATATACATTATCATATATAAAACATAAAACTGCCAAAACAAAAATAACTAGTACCTGAGGGATTAAACAAAAAAAGAGGTTATGAAAAAGGACTAGCAGTTTGGAAGGAGCCAAGGGAGCATAGTTCTTATGGACAATGAGAAGGAGTATCACCAAGAGCACTATGATCAAGTTTATGCTAAAGCATCTAATCCTTAATCTTGAGGATCGCATCCTGTGAGGCAATTAGCTCCTTAGTCCAATAATCTCTTTTGAAAGGATGTCATTTTGACCCTGAGCTGTCTGTAGATCAATGGACATTTGTGTGACAGGGTGGTGGCTTTAGAACCAGTGTGTTCTTGTCAATCACGTCCTTTATGGTGACAGTCTTTCCTTTACTCGATGGCCTCAAACATAGAAGTGTGAAGGAACCATAGGCTAGAACATGAGAACCAGGGTCAAGGTCGATGATCCTAGCCATGTGCTTAATTATTAGAGACGAAAAATTAATGTGTTCCTTCAAATCCAAAGCGTTCATAATTCTAGGTTCTCTATTAATAGACTCAAGTATACATTCCCCCTATGCATAATCTCCTTGTTTACGATCTCAAATAGAATCTCATGGAAAGACTTGGTCTCTCCCTTCAAGACTTTTCTAGGCTTCTTCTTAGCCTTCCCTTGAGTGAACTTCCTTGTAAAAAAGGAGTTGACATCCTTTCTCCTAATATATTTATCCAGGCCAGCCACATGAACTTGTAAAATCTTCACCTAGCTTCATATTGTTGAAGACAATCTCTACCCATTTGACCGTGAACTCCCAACTAAACCCTCAAGCATCACAAAATTTGTATAAAATTCCACAACCTCTTCCTTATGCACGGTCACAAGGACATCTAAAAACATATGTGACCACCCTTGGAAACTCAAATTTTTCAAGGTTTGGACAACATGTTCATCAATGACTTCAGGATCCACTACCTTACCTTTGAGGATAGACTTAGACTAAACATACTTAATCTTTCATATAACTAGAAATTTCTCAACATTTCATTTTACCTTAGAGGGAGTAGGTTCTTATTCAGAATGGTTGGAGTCATTGTCATCAGGTGAGACCTGGTCCATATCAAAACAGTCAATCACATCCACATGTACACTTGAGCTCTCTCTAGCTTGCATACTCTCACCTTTTGCCACCCTAGGATGTTTGCAAGACTCAACAACCTCGGTAATATTGACCTTCATTTTACTCCTCGTGAAAGTAGTGCGAGGGGAATTCTCCTTAATGGTATTGTACTTACATTACTTCTTTGAGGCGAAGGCCTTAAACTCGGAAAACTTGGTACTGAGAGAAAGTTCATCGTCATTATTTTTTCTTCACTCATATTTTTCCTTCTTAGTAAAGATTTTTTCCTTCTTGGTTGCCTTGTACTTAACTTATAAGATTTAGAGCCGGTTTGACATTGTTGTTGGAAGGCCAAAATACATATTTCGAGAAAAAAATAATATTTAAAAAAAAAATAAAGTGTTGGCAAATCAGTAAAATTACTTTTCAATGGAAATAGAACCAATTTTTTTGCTGTTGGGAAGAAGCTAAACATTTCTGTTTACAAATTTATTGATATATCTCTTATTAACTAATTAGCATATCTCATAAGCTTGAATAAGTTTCATTTAAAAAATTATTTTTTATTTTATGTTTATATATTTTTATTTTTATTTATATATTGTTTTGCAGGATTAGAAAAAAAGGTAACAATAATATTTTTTGCAAGATTAGAAAAAACAAAAAAAGATAGGACTTTATTTATTTTTGTGGTGGATTTTTCGTATGTAGTTATTTAATTTGTGGAATAATTTTAAATTTATTTTGCTAGATATTTATAATTATATTTAAATCATCATGTAAATATTACATCAATACTTTATTTATTTATTTATTAAGTATATTATTAATTAAAAATTTGAATATGTACATTTTAATTTTATAACAATAAGAATATACTTAGAAATTTATAATTGTTATTTAAAATAATTTCTCTTTATAAAATAATCTTAATATTAAACGTGCATTGATACTTGTCTTTTTTCATAATTTGACTCAAAATAGCACTTTCTAAAAATAACTAGTCAAACACAATCTCCTTATCAAAAACACTTTTCAAATGAATTAACCAAACACAAATTGTTTTTTTTTCAAAAGTACTTTTCTGAAAAGTCATTTTAAAAATTGCTTAAAAAATAAGTAGTTTTTAGCAGCCATGCCAAATAGACTCTTAATCATCTGGCTTGTACTTATTCCTAATCTATAGGTGAATCTCGTTCTCCTATAAATTGTCAATCATCAAAATGTCAATTTTCAATTATGAGCCTGTCATGACCCAAGGTAGCCCCTAGGCGTAACATGGAGTATAAGACCACGAGAGGCCCCATACAAGCCACTTAGTTCTCATCATACAAGACATAGAATAAAGAGATTTAAAAGACAGTTCCAACATATATGAGTTTTATAAGGAAAAGTGGAAATCTAAACATCGTCTCAAAGCCATCTAGTACATAAGAGTTTATCGGGACGCAGCCCGTACATCAAGTTTAAAAACTGAAATTAAAGACAAAAGGGAATCAAGCTCGGTCCTCAGAATATGAGGAATCACCACAACTCGGAATGTCTCTAACAACCTCTAGCCACGAAACTGTGAACCCTGAATGTCAGACTCTACATTCGGGGAAATGTAGGCAAGAGTATGCGTTAGTACAAAATATGTAACAAGTATGATAGCCATGCATAAAATATTTGAAAACATGAGAAAGGGGACATTTTCATATAATGCAATGAACAAGCTAAATCATGAATGTAAGTAGAAGATATAAGTCATAAAACATGGTCAATGCAAATAGACATCATCTTAAGTCACATGTGAGATACTTCTTGAAGTAACCTTAGTTCATCATAGCTTGCTTGTGGGAAGTAGCCTTAACCGACATATAAGACCATGCGAGCTATTAACATGGAATCCAGTGTCTCCCACACCGAAAAGGGGTTGTCCTAGTTGACAAGATAAGGACCATGAACTTCTAGCTTATGTGGATCCACTAGCTAATGTCTATCTAGACAATCCTATGTTGGCACATAGTTTATGGAAATAGGTAATCGCCACTTGTCCACTCGGTACTAAGCTTAACTTCCACGGAATAGTTCTTAATCATATTCATCTTATCTTTTAAAGGAACATGGGTAATCATCTCTTGTCCTTACATCATGTGACATGGGTAATCACCTCTTGTCTTTCATCTATAGGTCATGGGTAATCGCCGCTTGCCTCATTCTTAGAATAGCTCCTTATCTTTGATTCATTTTAGGTGAGAAGACCTTTCAACCTTAGAATCCTTTATGTGAGAAAACCTTTCACATTCATGCATGAGGTAGTTATGTGAGCAATCCTTTCAAAACAATTAATCACAACAACAACAACATATATGCTTTTACTCTCAAAGCAATCTACATCATATCTAATCAATTCCATAAGAACATGCATAATTCCATAATTCAACTTTCATAGTTTAAAACCCACTTTCAATCATCAATATCTAGAAAACATGGGTTCGACATGGGTTCATGGGAATTCATCATAAAATCATGTAATTATATCAATTCATGCTTGATAGATAGTAAAACAATAAAATAAATCCATATTTAAAGGAACCCATGACATGGAAGAATACCCTAACTCAATTGGGGCTTTCTAACTTTGTAAATTGGAGAATTTGGGAACTCGATGGAGGAAAGGGCTCCATGGATAAAAACTATCATACCTCAATGCCAAAATCTTGACTTCAATGGTGGAATTGGAGACTTGACTTGCAAACCCTACCCTTCTTCTTCAACTTCTAGAGAGAGAAATATTTGAGAGGAAGACTTGTTCTTCTTTTAGAAATTTGAGAGAATAATTTCCATTGGAGAAATTTGGAGGTTAAAACACTTATATAGGACTTTAGGTGAAGGGTAAAACGACATAGTATTAGGCTAGAATAATTAGGAAAATACCCAAAAGCCCCTAGAAAATAACTGTCGTTGTCAACGACGATGGCGAACCACGGTCTGTGGTTTGACATACGGACCATCCTGTTCGGCCGTCGTTGATTTCAGAAACCTTATTTCGAACCACAAACGACGGATCCCCACCTACAGACCGTGATTCAAACGACGGACCTAGGTCGTGGTCGTCATTCTCGACTTATGACTCTGAAATCTTTCGAAGTCTCAGACTCACTTATGAAACCTATCTACGACTCGTACATTGAACGACGGACCATCCTGGTGAACCATTGAAAATTACAGAAAACTTAACATTTTTTTGAAAAATTGCCTGGCCAACCACGGACCAGACCTACTGTCCGTGTCTCAGACCACATTCCGTGGGTGGCTCCGTTAGACTGACACCTAATTCTTTCTAAAGCTGCAAATTCTACCATTTTCGAATCAGAGGTGTTACAATATCTTCCCCGTGGGGACATTCGTCCTCGAATGAGATTCAAGAGATCATAAGGAAGGTAGAAACTTAAGCTAACAGCCCATCACACACGGAACTCACATAAATGCACATATCCGAGGAGGAAACATCGACTCTAAGCTAAAACATATTCAAAACCTCATATCATGAAGTCTATATGCAACTCATACTCAAATGCACATAAACAAGTAGAAATCAATCAAGTAAACTCATTTTTTTCAAAATCTAAGCTTTTCATGAATCATGCATAATGAGGAAATCATGGGAATATCTAAGACACATGACACCTAATGAGTAAACCATGAGGAGCTAAATACCTCAATCTTGAGTAGGATTGGAAGGAAATAGATGAGGATATCGGGACATCATATCGGCCTCGGCCTCCCAAGTAGCACCCTCAACTAACTGATTCCACCAAGGAACTTTCATGAAAACAACTTCTTTATTTCTCAACTTCTTAACTTGCCGGTCTAAAATCTCAACCGGAACTTCCTCATAAGAAAGATTCTCCTTAACTCCCAAACCTTCTAAGGGGACTATAGATGTCGAATCTCCAACACATTTCTTCAACAAGGAGACATAGAAGACTGGATGTACCAATGCCAACTCACTAGGCAATTCAAGGTCATAAGCGACCTTGCCAATTTTTCTCAAAATCTGATATGGGCCCCCATAACGGGGACTAAGATTCCATTTCTTCCCAAATCTCATTACACTCTTCATGGGTGAAATTTTCAAGTAGACCCAATCATTTATCTCAAACTCAAGATCTCTTCTTCTCACATCGGCATAGGACTTTTGTCGGCTTTGAGCCATTTTCAACCTTTCTCTAATAATCCAAACTTTCTCCATAGCCTCATGAACCAACTCGGGTCCTAACAGAGAAACTTCACCCACCTCAAACCAACCTATAGGAGATCTACACCTCCTACCATAAAGAGCCTCAAATGGAGCCGTACCAATACTTGAGTGATAGTTATTATTATATGCAAACTCAATCAGAGGCAAGTGTTCATCCTAATTACCCTTGAAGTCAATAACACATGCTCTCATCATATCTTCAAAGTTTGGATAGTACTCTCCGTTTGCCCATTGGTTTGTGGATGAAAGGCTGTACTAAGCTTAACAAGAGTACCAAGACCCTTTTGGAAGGATTTCCAAAACTGCGAAGTGAATTGGGTACCACGATCGGAGATAATGGATAAAGGCACTCCATGCAACCTTACCATTTCCTTCAAATACAACTTGGCATAGTCCTCAGCCGAATAAGAAACCTTGATGGAATGAAATGAGCCGATTTTATCATCCGGTCTACAATAACCCAAATCAAGTCATATTGTTACCGGGTACGAGGCAACCCAACAATAAAGTCCATGTTCAAGTCTTCCCACTTCCAAGTAGGGATACTAATGTCTTGGGATAAACCTCCCAGCTTTTGATGCTCAACTTTCACTTGTTGACAATTGGGGCACTTAGCCACAAATTCCGCAATATCTTTCTTCATTCCATTCCACCAATAGATCTCCCGCAAGTCACGGTACATTTTGGTGGCTTTCGGGTGTATGGAATATCGAGAACTCATCCTCTATGAGAGCAACACTACCCATCAATAATCGACTAAGAGCATCCGCCACCATGTTCGCCTTACCGTGGTGATAGAGAACACTCATGTCATAGTCTTTCAATAATTCAAGGCATCTCCTTTGGTGAAGATTCATATCTTTATGATTAAATACATATTGCAAACTCTTGTGGTCGGTAAAGACATCCACATGAACACCATACAAGTAATGCCTCCAAATCTTTAAGGCAAAAACAATCACCGCTAGTTCAAGGTCATGGGTCGGATAATTCTTTTCATGAACCTTAAGTTGCCTTGAAGCATAGGCAATGACTTTCCCATTTTGCATAAGGACACATCCTAACCCGATTCTCAAGGCATCACAATAAACAACAAAACTATCTGTCCCGTCCGGTAAAGTCAACACCAGAGTGGAAGTAAGTCTATCCTTCAATTCTTGAAAGCTCTTTTCACACGCTTCCGACCATATGAACTTAGCCTTGTTTTGAGTCAATGCTATCAATAGAGAAGCAATCGAAGAGAACCCTTCAACAAACCTTCTATAGTAACCGGCTAGACCCAAGAAACTCCTAATATCCAAAGGGGTTAGGGGTCAAGGCCAACTTTTGACCGCATCCGTCTTCTTAGGATCTACCTCAATACCCTTATCGGAAATAATATGCCCAAGAAAAGACATGGACCTTAGCCAAAATTCACGTTTACTAAACTTTGCAAGAGTTGTTGGTCTTTGAGGACTTGCAACACAATTCTCAAATGATTGGTATGCTCATCTTCACTTCTCGAATAGACCAATATGTCATCAATGAACACAATCACAAACATGTCAAGGTATTGCCTAAACATCCTATTCATCAAATCCATAAATTCCACTGGAGCATTAGTCAAGCCAAACGACATATCCAAAAACTCATAATGACCATACCAAGTTCGAAAAGTCATTTTCGGAATATCATCTTCTTTCACCCTCAATTGGTGATAACCCGACTGAATGTCAATCTTAGAGAAGTAACTTGCTCCTTGAAGTTGATCAAACAAATCATCTATCCTTGGAAGAGGGTACTTATTCTTAATGATTACCTTGTTCAATTGCCGGTAGTTGATACACATACGTAGCAAACTATCTTTCTTTCAAACAAACAAAACTGGAGCACCCCATGGAGAGATACTTGGTCGGATGAAACCCTTATCCAACAAATCTTTCAATTGCTCATTTAATTTCTTAAGTTCTGTCAGGGCCATACGATAAGAAGGAATAGATATAGGTTCCGTATCTGGGAGAAGGTCACTACCGAAGTCTATTTCCCTTTCGGGAGGAATACCGGGTAAATCATATGAAAACACTTCCAGAAATTCATTAACAACGGGGACCGACTCAAGAGTAGGGGTCTCAGAATCTATATCCCTCACCCTAACTACATGATAAATGCAACCCTTATAAATCATCTTTCTAGCTTTAAGACAAGAAACAAACTGACCCTTAGGCATAGAATTTCCCCATTTCCACTCTAGGATGGGTTCATTTGGAAACTGAAACTTGACTACACGGGATATACAATCAATAGAAGCATAAAATGCATGCAACCAATCCATACCAAGGATAACATCAAAATCTAGCATATCAAGTTCTACGAGGTCAACAAGAGTGACTTTATGGGACAAGGATATGGGACACTTTCTATAGACCCTCTTAGCCACAACAGAATCAACAACATGAGTAGAGACAGAAAAAAGATCTAACAACACATCCGGAAGAATATCAAACCTCATAGCCACATATGGCGTCAAAAAAGACAATATCGGGAGAACCCTCTTGTTCACCACGAGTCTGAAGTGCATAAAACCTGTTTTGCTTCTGACTTCCACTAGGATTAGATGAAGGATTAGGTTGATCCCTTCGACGACTATCTCCCTCATTCTTAGCAACTGAGGGACAATCCCTTATCTTGTGGTCCATCTTACCACAACCAAAGAAAGCATTAGAACCTACAAGACATCTACCCTCATGCTTCCTTCCACACTTAGCACAAGTAGGAAATGAAGATTCACTACAATTTCCTCCTTGAGGCTTAGGGTTAGACACCCTATCTTGTTGAACTTAGAAGGGGCATTATAGAAACCTTGCCCGGAGAGCCTTTGTCGAAACTTAGGACGACCATGCCCATCAGACCTTGAATATGAGGAGTTACGATCACCGGTCTTAGCCCGCTGTATCCCTAGACGTTTCCTTAAGATTCTCCTCTTCGACTTGTTGAGCATGAACCATGAGACAAGAAATTTCCATATCATTGACAAGCATAGCGGTATGGCATTCCTTAACCACCGTCTCGGACACACCCGAAACAAACTTACTCATCCTTGCCCTAGGATCGGCAATCATAGTAGGGGCATATCGAGACAATTGTGTGAACTTCAAATCATATTCCTTCACACTCATATTTCCTTGACGAAGGTTGATGAACTCAAGCACCTTTGCCTCCCTCATCTCAAGGGAAAATAACCTATCAAGGAACACAACTTTAAGCTTTTCCCAATCAAGAGGACCCGCATCTTCCGCTCTACCTTCTTTCCATTGGTTGAACCATATTTGAGCAACACCCTTAAGTTGATAAGCGGCCAATACTACCTTTTCCACCGACGTCACTCCCATGATCATCAACACCTTGTACACCTCATCGATGAACTCTTGAGGGTCTTCCTCAACCTTAGAACCATGAAACTCCGGAGGATTCATTCTAGTGAAGTCCCTCACTCTAGATGCCACCGTACCCACATTTAGGTTCACGGGGACCGCAACTTCTCTATTAGCTTGGGCCGTCATGGCTTGTGCCAAAATTTGAAAAGCAGACCTAAACTCTGCATTAGTCACTTGCTCGACCAAAGGATCGTCCGGAACTAGAGGAGCTTGAGGAGGAGCTTCTCTTTCCATATTCTCTCCCACATTCCTTCTAGCATATGCTCTTCGAGTAGCCATATCCTGTAGAGCATCAGACAAGGATTAGAAGAGAGACCTTGTAGATTTAAACTCTATCGCACGACTTACAGTGATGAAAAAAATAGAGCTTCCTAACATCTTGTAGCCTCTGATTCATAAATGTCGCACGTTTCACACTCATGAACAATACTCTACTCGATGTGGCTTATGAGACTTCCTAGAACCTTTCTAAACCTTGTGCTCTGATTACCAAGTTTGTCACGATCCAAGGTAGCCCCTAGGCGTAACATGGCGTATAAGACCCCGAGAGGCCCCATACAAGCCACTTATCTCTCATATACAACACATAGAATAAAGAGATTTAAAAGACAGTTCCAACATATATGAGTTTTATAAGGAAAAATGGAAATCTAAACATCATCTCAAATCCATCTAGTACATAAGAGTTTATTGAGATGCAACCGTACATCAAGTTCCAAAACAGAAAGTAAAGACAAAAGGGAATCAAGCTCGGTCCTCGAAATCTGAGGGCTCACCATAACTTAGAATGTCTCCAATAACCTCTAGCCACGAAACTGAAAATCTTGGATTTCAGACCCAATATTTGGAAAATGTAGGCAAGAGTATGCGTTAGTACAAAATATGTACCAAGTATGATATTCATGCATAAAACATTTGAAAACATGAGAAAGGGGACATTTTCATATAATACAATGACCAAGAAATCATGAATGTAAGTAGAAGATACAAGTCATAAAACATGGTCAATGCAAATAGACATCATCTTAAGTCACATGTGAGATACTTCTTGAAGTAACCTTAGTTCCTCATAGCTTGCTTGTGGGAAGTAGCCTTAACTAACATATAAGACCATGTGAGCTATTAACATGGAATCTGGTGTCTCCCACACCGAAAATGGGTTGTCCTACTTGTCAAGGTAACAACCATGAACTTCTAGCTTATGTGGATCCACTAGCTAATGTTTATCTAGACAATCCTATGTTGGCACATAGTTTATGGGACACGGGTAATCGCCACTTGTCCACTCGGTACTAAGATTAACTTCCACAGAATAGTTCTTAATCATATTCATCATATTTTTAAAGGAACATGGGTAATCGCCTCTTGTCCTTATATCATGTGACATGGGTAATTGCCTCTTGTCTTTCATCTAGAGGTCATGGGTAATCGCCGCTTGCCTCATTCTTAGAATAGCTCCTTATCTTTGATTCATTTTAGGTGAGAAGACCTTTCAACCTTAGAATCCTTTAAGTGAGAAAACCTTTCACATTCATGCATGAGGTAGTTATGTGAGCAATCCTTTCAAAACAATTAACCACAACAACAACATATATGCTTTTACCCTCAAAGCAATCTAAATCATATCTCATCAATTCCATAAGAACATGCATAATTCCATAATTCAACTTTCATAGTTTAAAACCCACTTTAAATCATCAATATCTAGAAAACATGGCTTACACATGGGTTAATGAGAATTCATCATAAAATAATGTAATTATCTCAATTCATCCTTTATAGATAATAAAACAATCAAATAAATCCATATTTAAAGGAACCCATGACATGGAAGAAAACCCTAACTCAATTGGGGCTTTCTAACTTTGTAAATTGGAGAATTTGGGAACTCAATGGAGGAAAATTCTCCATGGATGAAAACTATCATACTTCAATGCCAAAAGCTTGACTTCAATGGTGAAATTGGAGACTTGACTTGCAAACCCTAGCCTTCTTTTTCAACTTCTAGAGAGAGAAATATTTGAGATGAAAAATTATTCTTATTTTAGGAATTTGAGAGAATGATTTCCATTGGGGAAATTTGGGGGTTAGAACACTTATATAGGAATTTAGGTGAAGGGTAAAACGACATAGTATTAGGCTAGAATAATTAAGAAAAGACCCAAAAGCTCCTAGAAAATAACTGTCGTTGTCAACGACGGTGGCGAACCATGGTCCGTGGTTTGACCTACAGACCGTCCAGTTCGGCCGTCGTTTATTTCAGAAACTTTATTTGGAACTATGAACGATGGACCCCCACCTACGGACCATGATTCAGACGATGGACTGTAGGTCATGGTCGTCATTATCGACTTCTGACTCTGAAATCTTTCTAAGTCTAGGACTCACCTACAAAACCTATCTACGACTCGTACATTGAACGACGGACCGTCCTGATGAACCGTTGAAAATTATGGAAAACTTAACATTTTTTTTTGAAAACTTTCCTGGCCAACCACGGACCAGATCTACGGTCCGTGTCTCAGACCAAGGTCCATGGGTGGCTCCGTCTGACTGGCACCTTATTCTTTCTAAAGCTGCAAATTCTTCCCTTTGCAAATTCGAGGTGTTACAGAGCCCTCATATTCCATTAATGGTCAATCAAAGCTATTCAAGGATAGGATATTAATGCTTGTCAACAAAATGTTTTATCAGAAGAAGAATCATTATGACTATTCGATTGTAGAATCAATTATATGTTACAATTATGCATGAGAAGAAATGCTTCTATATGAGATATACTTTTTTTCTAACACTAGCCCTACCAAAGTTTGTCATCTTCCATGGAAAATACATTCCATCATACCAAACACACCACATTAAGAATATTTAACCATTGGGAATACATGAGATTCAATGACGGACTTAAAACATCACCTATATACGCTTTACACTTAATCATTTCGGATAACCTTGCATACTCTGTATGTATTACCATAATTAATTGCTAGCACAAAGTTAGCAAACATTTATTCTCCAAACACCATTTTTGCTTCTTCTCTAGGAAAAGAAGTTCACGACTCATGGACCTTCTACCTCTGCACAACATTGCTATGGTGTGGACGTGTGGTTATTTGGTTAACCATGAGAAGTGATGAGTTTGAGATTTTGACTCATTTGAGGCCTTTTAAGTTCAACAAATAGTGTCCTCAATGCCTATTTATGTCCTTATCTGATGATATTTTGCAGCTATGAAGGCTAAATAACAAGGCAAGGATGAATCTATGAAAGAAGGAAAAATCATTGAAAAGAAGGTAAATAATCAGCTGAGGATCACCTAACCAAAAGGGTGGATCGCCTAATAGGTCGTACCCCACCTATAGTGAAAGTTTTCACGTTTGAGAATACTTAAGGAAAGTTGGTGAAGCAAAGTGAAAACGACGATTCCCTGATGTAGCTAGGTGATATAAAAGCTTCATCGTTGGGGTCTAAATTAAAATGAAGACTGAATGAGCGAACAAGGTGGTACTCGGTGATTCACCAAATGTGAAAGGATGACTCGATTGAGTTCACCAATTGAGGTTCAAACACTAAAGCCTGAAGCAAAGGAAGGGTGAGATAAAGAACATATGGTGATCCACCGATTTTGCTAAGCGAGCCCGACTAACATCGCCGATCAGGTCGCCTATGGAATTTCAGACCATTATTTAGAAAAATTATAAATAGCCCAAAGGAGAGAGAAAATGTATCGAATATTGAATCTAGTTTTTAAAGTTTTTAAATTTTTGATACGGAGGAATAGGCCCTTTAGATTTTATCTTAGTTTTTTGGGGGTTATGAACAATCTTGTCATTGACATTTGAGGGTTCAATTTGAAGTGGATGTTGAAGATTATTGCTGATTCTCAACTCCTTAATGCTGAAAACATAATTGGTATAATTTCTTTTCCTTTTATGATGCTTGACTAAAACCCCAATTCTAGGGGTGTGATTATGGAGTTGGCTGTTGATTTAATTTATTGGGTCTATTGTCTTGCTATGTTTTTGTGTTGTTCATTCATAGATTTAAGCTATTTAGCATGAGGTTAATTTATGGGCTAAGGTTGAAAAATTAATCATATCTTAAATGTTTGATTGATGCTCCAAAGACATTAATTGAAGTGGGTAAATAGTTTAATACTTTCAAATTGGGTTTGATTGTTGTAGTTTGTGCAAAAGATAAATTGTAGTTCAATTCTAATTGCCAAATTTGCTTGAAAAAAGATATTTTAGTAAGGCATTGAGTTGATTTGTATTTTACATGAATGAGATCGAAAGAAGATTTGTGTTATTCATAATTACCCAGCCTATCCATGTTTATTTAACAATATTGAGCAAGCACTTGTACCCCTATTTGATATTGATACCAACTCCGACACTCCTAGATCGTCTCGTACTTGTTTAATTCCTTATTTTTAGTTGAATTGTGAAAATTGATTACTAAAACCTTATATTAAATTTGGTGGAATCATCCCCCCATTTGTCTTAATTTCTACAATCAATTTGTTTGCACTTTTAATTTACTTATTGAATTCCTACATTTAGAGAACTCCCTGTGAGATTTGACCTCGACTCTTTTGTTGTGTATTTATATTCCTAGCGACCGCTTACTCATTTTATAGTTTTGTGAGTAATTTGAGCATTAAAAAAATGATGCCGCTGCCCAGGAGTTGTAGCTAAGAATTCAGTTTGTGACCAAAACTATGTTTCATGTAACCGAAACTATGTTGCAATTACTCCAAATGAGAGGAATATTTAGAGTTCTTTCTCATGAAGACGCCCATGAACATCTCCAGAATTTTATGGACATTTGTGGGCCTTTCTTCTTTATGAACATCTTACTAGAATCCATATGTTTGAGGTTGTTTCCTTTTTCCTTATCAGCGAAAACAACTAGTTGGCCGGCCGAACTACCAAATGATTCTATAACTTCGTGGGAGGAACTGACGGAAGCATTCCTTGAGAGATTTTCCCCTCCCTCGAAAATGGTAAAACTTAGAGATAACATCCAAAATTTCAAAAGAGTGGAAGGTGAACATCTCCACTTGGTTGCGATTTCAAAAATTAGTGCTACAATTCCCAGCACACTGTGTTTCGGATAATTTACTGGTGCAATACTTTTATCTTAGCCTTGACACAGTCAACAAAGGGTTGACTGGCCAACTTATTCAAGGTGGACTGATGTGACAATCGTTTGATGTGGAACCAATATTGCTTGTTATATGACCAAGATAAACCGAGAATGGAAAACTAGGGATGATCAAGTATCTTCTCTATAGTTGGGTATGAGCAAGGAACAAATGGAGAAGAACCATGAGCATGATGAGAACATGGCCAAGAAGATGACTCAACTTGACTTGTTATCCAAACATGTCATGGGGGTGGGTTCAAAACGTTAAACGAAGTTGGTACAAGCAGTGGGCAGTGCCCGAATGATGCCAAATTGGAGGCATTATACATTGAAGAAGTACAATACATGGGGAACCAAATAGGGGGTTCTCATCCGAACTATCCTGGACCGGGAGGGAACCAAGGTTCGACAAAGGAAAGAGATAATGGGTGAAGAGATTGGAGAGATAAAAGAGATAGTTGGAGAGATCATGAAGCTGACAAAGATATATACATACCACCTCATGATCGTCGTAATCCAAAAGAGCAAGCTATTTCGGAAGGGACTCGAACTTATGATATGTTGACTAGGATCTTTAACAAGGCTGGATGGTCCGACAAAATGTTAACAAATTTGAAAAATGATTTCTTCACTTTGACACAAACGGTTACTTCCCACTCCATGTCAATTAAGCAGCTGGAAACTCAAATATGTCAAATCTCTTCTTATTTAAATCTAAGGCAAAAGGGAACGTTTCCTAGTGATAGCATCTCCAATCCCAAGAATGATGTTTGATGAGTAAGAGATATGTTGTGCCATGATGTTAAATATGGCACTTCTTGAGAGGCAACCCAAGTTTATTTTATTGCTTTCAATAACATGTGTTATGAGTGCAGGATGAAATGAAGTTAAAAGTTGAAGAGAACAGAATGGGCGATGCAAATAACCAGTGCTGATCACATAGCTTCGTAAGGCAGCCAGAGTCCTTTTTTAGGAGAGATCTAATGTTCGAGTGATCCCTACCTCATCCAACAACATTTGGAGGATAAAGGTTGCTTATCTCAGGGATGATGCGGTCAGAAGGATGCTTCCACCACTAAACACCACACTGTTAGTGGATCCCACTACTCTAGAGTTATACACTACTCGTCCCACTCCTGCTGTAGAGCCACCAGGTACCCCTCACCCTTCCACTATGCCTTTTGGACCCTCTGCACCCTCGGCAGCACCTCCCCTACATCCCGACCTCCTTTGACTCAGGCCTTGATTTATTAGATGGGAAACCTTTCCCATTCTACGGATGTTAGGGCATCTCAACTTGAGAGGAAGGTGCATAATATGATATCTAGGGCTATAGAGGCTGCTATGTTTCCAATATGGGCTGAGATGGTGAACCATCAGACTACTCTGGCATCATATGAGGATAGGCTAGATGACCTCACCGATAAGGTTGAGGAGAGAAAAAGAGGTTTAAGGGCAGTTCTGTTGGAATATTAGAGTTAGGGAGCGACATAGTTGCTCTTAGGGTAGATGTGGACCAACTGAGGTCCATCGATATTTCAATGCTATGGGGTGAGGTTCCCTTATTTTAGATGCCCGAAGTTGTCCCTCCGAATGAGCTGAGAGCTGATGGATCTTTTGGTTTAGATGAGTAGCCAATGGGTGATGAGTCTGAGCAGGTTGATGATGAGGTTTATGGTTGTTCAACCACTGTGAAAAATGAGGAAGAGTTCATGAGGGGCAATAAAAAGGTTAGTGCGTGACCTGGAGAGTTTAAAGGTGTCAATTATGCATGCAACTTTAGAGAGATCTTGTCCGAAGACTTCCGCGATTGACACTAGTGGGGTATATCCTTCAAACTCTACTATGTTTCTCCTCTTGATGTTCCAGGCACTGATGCCCCGGTTGATGCTACACTTTTGTCTCCCACTTTAGATGTATCGGGTACTGATTACCATGATAATGTGATTCCCTCCGAGTCCCAGGATCAGAGTTCTTCACAAGCATAGCCCGTCAAGGGACTTTTTACTCATTTTATTCCAACACTTATATTACTTATAGCATTGAGGACACTACTAGATATTTTTGGTGGGGTGAGGGCATCTGTGCAGATATTCTCCTTTTTTATTGTATTTTGTTATTTCAGTTGTAGTTTGATATTCTAGTATTCTGGTTTTATGATGTTTGGTTAGTTTTGGTTTCAGTTTCATCTCTCTATCAATTGCCCCATCCGTAAATTTTGATATGATTAAAATTGCTTGTGTTTTCATTATTGATATTCGAGGATCAATTTTGTTCAATATCGATGTCTTAGATAGTGCTCATGATGAGATATGTGTTTTGTCTTGATGTTGCAAGAGGAAATCAGTGTGCTCTACTTTTGTATGATCTTCTAGATTCTTGTGTTGACTAGTTGCGTATTGATGTAACCTTGCAATGAACATCACACACAAGTTTCTTATTTTGTAGAGCTGTGTAAAATGATTGTGTTTGAAGTGTCGTGTGTGGTGAGATCCTACTTGAAAACATGTTTGTGGATTCCTAGAAGTTGCCTTGTCAGTCTAATTATTTAGCTTTGGTGAATGCAAGAAATGTTCTTAGGCACAAATTTTGAGAGAAAACCCAAATCTTCATACCTTTTGTGACTACCTTGTGAAGGTGTGTAACCAGTTTGACATCATTTGAGTTTATACCGTTTGTTTTCAACCTCGCTGAAATATCTTGATTAAAATATGTCCCTAACTTCTCACCGATAAATCCTTTTCTAAGCATTGATTTGTTTGAATAGCTAACTTAGGCCAGAAGCCTAAGTTGGCGGTGTGAAAAGGAAGAAGGAAAGAAAGCCAAGTGAAAGAGAAGAAAGAAAAGTGAGACTCAACCTTAAAGTTAGTAGAAAAAAGAAGGAACCCCTCTTTATATAAAAAAAAAAGAAATGAGCAAAAACATGAAAATGGAATGAAAAAAGTAAGTCTTGATGAAATAAAAGGATTTCCAAATAAATTGAGAGAAAAATTGAGGTTTTAGTCTCCAAATGAAAAAAACTTTTGAAGAGGTGAATATGAGTGCACCAATGCTTTGAAAAGGTAAATTTACTGAGCCAAATAGACCATACATTTACCCTCAACCCCCTTACAAGCCTGAAAGACCTTTGAGATCTTGCTAAAATTGGGTTGTGTGATGATTGAAAAATATGGGCAAACCTATGTGATGAAGCTTGCATGTATTTCTCTTTCGGAGAGTGAGAGTTGTATTGATTCCTAACTTCTTTGTTGATATGTTTTGTGAGAGCATGAAATTGTTTTGGTTGTGAGGCCACTTGAATTCTTTTGTTGAAACATGATTTTACCTTATAAGGGAGCTTAGGTGAGCTTGAGCTTGGATTGATACCGGCTAGTCATCATTTGAAGCTTCTTGAGCATGATTAAGATATTGCATATACTTGTTAGTAGTCTTGTGATGAAACTTGCATGTTAACTCACATTGAGAACTATTGTCGATACCCTTTTTGAACTGATTGTATTCTTGATTTACTTGAGGACAAACAAAAGTATAAGGTGGGGGTGTTGATAAGTCTAAGATTTTGTGTAACACCTCAGAATTTGGAAATGGAAAGAAGGCCAAAGAGGGCTACTGGTTCAATTCCACAAGACCAATCTACAGTTCGTAGAAAGTTCTACGGGTCGTAGACCAGTTTCATAGGAAGTTGAAAAAATTATTTTAGAAATCAAGCCACAATAACCCAGTCTACGATTGACCAAGACGGTCCATCGAATGGACTACAGACCAAAGGAAGGTACCGTCAAAAATTTCCAGACTTTGTGGGAATTTGAGTTGAAAATTGGGTCTATGGAAGGGGTCTACATACTATAGAAAGTTTGACGGTCTGTAGAAATGAGTCGTAGCATTTTCCCAAGATTTAGGCTCTAGTAACTCGACCTACGGTTGACCAGTATGGTCCGTAGGATTTTCTATGATCCTTAGGTCACAAGCGCAGGGTTGACCGATAGTTATTTTAAAGGGTGTTTTGGTCTTTTACTATGCACCTAATTCCTATACTACGTCGTTTTGCCTATAAATAAGCCCCCATAACTAGTTTTACCCCTAAATCTACCCAATCTCCTTCATCCCCCCAAAATATTTCAAAAGTTTCTCTCATAGGTTTTCTCTCCGAGGCTCTTAAGAAATTTCTAGGGTTCTTCAAGTCTTCAAGTTTTCTTCATGAATTGCTTGTGAGATTTGAGATTAAGGCATGTAGGGAGTTCATCAATGGTTTCCATTCACCCATTGAGTCCCAAAGTTTTCTCCAAATTCTCCAATTCAATTTCCCTAAATTGACTAGGTTTGCATTCAATTCCTTATGGGTACTATTTGTATGGACTTAATTGTTTGATTTTTATCATATTAAGATTATCTAGACTCAATTACACGCTTTCTAATCAATTCTATATGAACCCATTTATTGATCATGATTTTGGCTATGAACCCTAATTTGCATTAATCTATGAAGAAGCTCTGAAGCTATAAATGATATTTCCATGAACTTATTCATGATTTATGAAAGAAAAGGTTTTATGATCTAAGTTGCTTTAAGATTGACATCAATTCAATTATGAAAGGTTTTCTCACATTAAGGGATCGTTGTTTGGTGAAATGTTTTCTCACTCATGCATGATTCAACATTTAAGGATATATTTTATGATGTCTTTAACTTGGTTTAGTAACTTAATTATGCTTTTCCATGGATTATGCTATGTTTATGATTATGACATTTCGTTGGGATTTTACTTAGAAATGAAGGATATTGAGATGAAGGCTCTTCCGTTAGTAGAAGTCGTGTCTCTAGTAGAAATCTCCTTATCCCTAACTACGTGCCCCCATAAGTTGTCTTAAGTGACATAGCTAGTGGATCCACCTAAACTATAAGTTAAGGTCCTTGCCATGGAAAGTAAGGACATCTATTTTTGGTATGGGTGTAAGACACCGGATTCCACATTATAACTCATGTGGTCTATATCAGTTAGTAGTAAATATCCCACAAAATGAACTAAGTTACTTTCAAATGTTTTACCAAACTTTCCTCATGATTTTTAGATTCATTGACCATGTTCATGATTATGATTCTTCTTTAAAGGCTTTTACTATGGCTAGCTTGGTCATGCACATCATGTTTTTGATTATGTCCCCTTATGATGATATTTTACGTTTTCATGCATTGTAACTTTTTTCCTACATTGTTTCACTAATATAGGGCTTGAAGACTCATCTCCCTCTATTCGTGGCTAGTTGATCACTCTAGAGCTTTGAAGACTTGGTGAGTCCTCATACACCGCGGACCGTGTCACCTTTATTAATGTCTTATGTATTTTCTTTCAGATGTTGTACATGGTTTATGAGTTACATCTTGACTACTTCTTTGATATTTTAGAAAGGCTCGTCAAGACTATGTTAGACTTCCGTTATAAATGTCAAACTCTTTTCTTACTGTGAAACTCTTTATTTTTGTCTATTATTTTGTGTTGAATGCATGTCAAGTAGCTTGTGTAGGGCCTCTCGGGGTCTTATAAGTAATGTCACGTCTAGGGTGTACTTTGAGTCATAATAAACTTGGTATTCAAAGCACAAGGCTTTAGAAAAAGGTCCTAGGATGTCTGACAATCCGCAGCTTAAGTAAAGTCTTGTTCATAAGTGTGAAGCACACCACATTTATAAATAAGAGGCTACAACGCATTTAGGAAACTCCACTTATTTCATTAATTTAAAGTTGTGCCATAGAGTCTATCTCTATAAAGATCTTTCTCCTAAATTGTGTCGATCCTTTTCAGGGTTACGGCCCCTCGAAGAGCTTATGTGAGAAGGAATGCGGGCAACGAAAATATAGAGCCTGAGGTTCCTCAAGTTCCAGTTGATCATTTGGCCGAGCAAGTGACTCATGCAAAATTTTGAGTCACTTTCCAAGTGTTGACTTAAGCTATGACGGCCCAAGCCAATAGAGAGGCTAATGCTCCCATGAACCCAAATATGGGTACGGTGGTAGCATGTATAAGAGACTTCACTAGGATGAATCCTCCAGAATTCCATGGTTCTAAGGTTGATGAGGATCCTCAAGAGTTCATTGATGAGGTTTATAAGTTAGTAGGTATTATAAGATTGTATACCGTTGAGAAGACGGAGTTGGCGGCTTACTAACTCAAGGGTGTTGCTTAAATGTGGTTTGAACAATGGAAAAGTGAGAGGACTATTAATTGATAAAAATTCAAGGGAGATTTTCTTGATCGTTTCTTTCCTCTTGAAATGAGAGAAGCGAAAGTGCTTGAGTTCATTAATCTCGGTCAAAGCAATATGAGTATGCAAGAGTATTCTTTGAAGTTCACTCAATTGGCTAACTATGCTCCGACAATAGTTTCTGACACTAGAGCAAGAATGAGTAAGTTTGTGTCAGGTGTTTCTGACTTGGTTGTCAAAGAATGTCGTACCGCCATGTTGATCAAGGAAATGGATATTTCCCAATTGATGATATATGCCCAACAAATTGAAGTGGAAAATCTTAAGGAAAGGGCAAAAGAGTCCACTAGGGAAAAAACCAGTGATGGTGATTTTTCTAATTCTTGGTCCGGTAGACATGTGCATCCTCAATTGCGACAAAAGTTTTCCGGTAAAGATTTTTCTAATTCTCCGGCTCATGAGTTTAACAAAGATAAGGTGTATAACCCTTAGCCTCAAGGAGGGAATGGTGGTAATGGATCTTCTATCACCACTTGCACTAGGTGTGGTAGGAAACATGATGGCAAGTGTTTGGCCGGTACGGATGGTTCCTTTAAGTGTGGAAAGAGTGGTCATAAAATGAGAGATTTCCCATTGCTGGCTACTAAGGGAAGGGATGGTAGGCAAGTTCAACCTAGTGGTTCTGGTTTGGATGCTCTGAAGAAAAATAAATTATATGCTCTTCAGACACGACAGGATCGTGAGGGTTCTCCGGATGTGGTGACTGGTATGTTGAAAGTCTTTCATCTTGATGTGTATGTTTTATTTGATTCAGGTGCTACCTTATCGTTTGTTAATCCTTATGTGGCCATTAGATTTGATGTTGGTCCCGAAATCCTTTCTAATCCCTTTCATATGTCTACTCCCATGGGTGATGCTATTGTGGCTAAGAGACATTAAAGAAATTGTCCTATGTTCATTTATCATAGAGTCACTCATGTTGATCTTGTAGATCTTGATGTGTTAGATTTTGATGTTATTCTTTGGATGGATCAGCTTCATGTATGTTATGCTTCAATAGATTGTAGGACCCGATTGGTCACTTTTAAGGTTCCGAATGAACCTATCATGTCATGGGAAGGGGAAATTGTGTTCTCAAGGGTAAGTTTGTGTCTTGCCTAAAAACTAGGAAAATTATCTCTAAGGGTTGTATTTATCATCTTGTTTGGGTTAGGGATGTAGATTCCAAGACCCCTACTCTTGAGTCAGTCCCGATAGTAATTGAGTTTCTGAAAGTGTTTTCCGATGATCTTCTCAGTATTTCTCCCGAAAGCATAATAGACTTTGGTATTGACCTTCTCCCAGATATGCAACCTATCTCTATTCCTCCTTACTGTATGGCCCCGACAGAACTAAAGGAGTTAAAGGAACAATTGCAAGATTTGTTGGATAAGGGTTTAATTAGACCAAGTACCTCTCTAAGGAGTGCTCCGGTGTTGTTTGTTCGAATGAAGGATGGTTCTCTCCGAATGTGCATCGACTATCGATAATTTAATAAAGCTACCATTAAGAATAAGCATCCTATTCCAAGGATTGATGACTTGTTTGATCAACTCCAACGAGCGAGTTATTTCTCCAAGATTGATCTCATGTCGGGTTATCACCAATTGAGGGTAAATGACATTCCGAAAATGGATTTTCGAACTCGGTATGGTTATTTTGATTTTTATGTGATGTATATTGGTTTGACTAATGCCCCTGACGCTATTTATAGATTTTATGACTAGGGTGTTCAAGCAATATCTTGACATGTTTGAGATTTTGTTTATCGATGATACATTGATTTACTCATGGAGTGAGGGTGAGCATGTTGAACACTTGAGAATTGTGTTGCGAATTCTCAAGGACCGTGAATTGTATGCTAAGTTTAGAAAGTGTGAGTTTTAATTTAGGTATGTTGCTTTTCTTGGCCATATTGTCTCCGGTGAAGGTATTCAAGTCTATCCTAAGAAAACTGAGGTGATTAAAAATTGGCCTAGACACTTGTTTACTTAAGATATATAGAGTTTATTGGGTTTGGCCGGTTACTATAGAAGGTTCGTGGAAGGATTTTGCTCCATTGGTTCACCATTGACGACATTGACTCAGAAGAAGGTAAAATTTCTATGGTCGGAAGCTTGTGAGTAGAGTTTTCAAGAGTTGAAGGATAGACTCACTTCAACCCCTATTTTGACGTTACCACAAGGATCGGATGGTTTTGTGGTTTATTGTGATGTTTCACCGATTGGTCTTGGTTGTGTCTTGATGCAACATGAGAAAGTCATTGCCTATGCTTTAAGGAAATTAAACGTGCATGAAAAGAACTATCTGACTCATGATATAGAGTTAGTGGCGGTGGTGTTTTCTCTAAAGATTTGGAGACACTACTTGTATAATGTTCATGTAGATGGTCTCACCGAACACAAGAGTTTGAAATATGTGTTCAATCAAAAGAATTTGAATCTTCATCAAAAGAGGTGGCTTAAGTTGTTAAAAGATTACGACATGAGTGTCATATATCATCCCGGAAAGGCGAATGTGGTGGTTGATGCGCTTAGTCGTTTATCAATGGGTAGTGTTGATCATGTTGAGGATGATAAGAAAGAGTTAGTTCGGGATGTTCATAGATTGGTCCGATTGGGTATTCGTTTGGTTGATTTTGATGAAGGTGGTGTAGTTGTTCATAACGGTTCAAAATCGTCTTTATATCAGATGTGAAGGCTAAGAAAGATCTAGATCTGCTATTAGTTGACTTGAAGAAGTCGATTTTTGAAAAAGCCATTGAGGATTTCTCCCAAGGGGGAGATGGTGTACTTCGATATCAAGGTTGGTTATCTGTTCTGAATGTTGATGAGTTGAGAAATCATATTTTGATAGAAACTAACAAATATTGATATTCTATTCACCCGAGAGCCACCAAGATGTACAATGATTTGCGAGAAGTCCATTGGTGGAATGGGATGAAGAAATATATAGAGAAATTTGTGGTTAAAAGTCCAAATAGTCAACAAATGAAAGTTGAGCATAAAAAACCGGACGGTTTGGCTCAAAACATTAGTATTCCTACCTAAAAGTGGGAAGACCTGAATATGGACTTCATTACGAGTTTACCCCGCACCCGTCGACAGTTTGACTCAATATGGGTCATAGGGGACCGAATGACTAAATCGGCTCACTTTCTTCCCATTAAGACTTCATTCTCATTCAAAGATTATGCCAAGCTTTATATTTGGGAAATGGAAAGGTTGCATGGAGTGATCTTGTCCATTATCTCCGATTGAGGTACTCAGTTTACATCTCAGTTTTGGAAGTCATTTCAGAATGGTCTCGGTACTCAAGTGAAACTTAGTACGACTTTTCATCCTCAGACCGATGGATAAGCCGAGCGTACCATTCAGACTTTGGAAGACATGGTGAGAGCTTACTTGATTGATTTCAAGCGTAATTGGGACGGTCACTCGCCTTTGATTGAGTTTTCTTATAATAATAGTTATCATTCTAGCATTGGGATGGCACCATTTGAGGCTCTTTATGGTAGGAGATGTAGCTCTCATATTGGTTGGTTTGAATTTTGCAAGGATGCTTTGATAGGGGTCGAGTTGGTGCATGAGACTATGAAAAAGGTTTGACTTATTTGCATAAGGTTGAAAATGGCTCAAAGTCGACAAAGGTCTTATTCAAATGTTAGAAGAAGAGAACTAGAATTTGATGTTGATGAAAAGGTCTACTTGAAAATTTCACCCCCGAAGGGTGTCATGAGATTTGAAAAGAAAGGGAAGCTTAGTCCACATTACGTGGGCCCATATCAAATTTTGGGTGTATTGGCAAAGTTTCTTATGAACTTGAGTTGCCTAATAATTTAGCATCGGTACATCTAGTTTTCCATGTCTCTTTATTGAAAAAGTGTGTTGGAGATCCTACGTCCATTGTACCTTTGGAAGGTTTGGGGGTTAAGGAGAATCTTTCTTATGAAGAAGTTCCAATTGAGATTTTAGACTGGTAAGTCCGAAAGTTGAGAAATAAAGAAGTTACTTCCGTGAAGGTTCTTTGGAGAAATTAATTAGTTGATGGTGATAATTAGGAGGCCGTAGCCGATATGATGTCTCGGTATCATCATCTTTTTCCTTCTGCTCCTACTCTATCTTGAGGTATTAGTCTCTCATGATTCATTCTTTCGGATTCATGCGTTTTAGTCATTCTCATGTTTCCATATGCATGTATGTTCATAAAAACTTGATTTTGATGTTATGATTTAGCTTGGAGTGATTCTCCAGGTTTATGTACATTTTGGTGAATTTTGAATTCATGTTGGGTTGTTAGTTACTCTCCTACTCTATTCATACTAGCTTGAGTCCCATTCGAGGACGAGTGTTCCCAAGGGGCAGATATTATAACACCTCAGAATTCAGAAAAGGAAAGAATGCCAAAGAAGGCTACTAGTACCAGTCTACGGTTCATATGAAGTTTTACGGTACGTAGACCACTCTCGTAGGAAGTGGGAAAAATTATTTTAGAAATCAAGACCCAGTAACCCAGTCTATGATTGACCAAGACGGTTTGTCGAATGGACTACGGACCGTAGGAAGGTCCCGTAGAAAAGTTCCACACTTAATGGAAATGTGAGTTGAAACTTGAGATCAACGGAAAGGGTCTACAGATCGTAGAAAGTTGAACGATCCGTAGAAATGAGTGTTAGGATTTGCCTAGGATTTAGGTTGTAGTCACTCGACCTAAGGTTGACCAATACGGTCTATAGGTCGCAACCGTAGGGCTGGGCGACATTTATTTTAAAGGGTATTTTGGTCTTTTTCTATGCACCTAATTTCTATACTACGTCATTTTGCCTATAAATAAGACCTAAAACTGATTTTACCCCTAAGGCTACCCATTCTTCTTCATTCCCCCGAAATATTTCAAAAGTTACTCTCAAAGGTTTTCTCTTCGAGGCTCTTAAGGAATTTCTAGGGTTCTTCAAGTCTTCAAGGTTTCTTCATCAATTGCTTGTGGGCTTTGAGATTAAGGTATGTAGGGACTTCATCAATAGGTTTCATTCACCCATTGAGTCTCAAAGTTTTCTCCAAATTCTCCAATTCAATTTCTCTAAATTGATTAGGTTTTCATTCAATTCCTCAAGGTTTCTATTTGTATGGACTTAATTATTTGATTTTGTTCATATTATGATTATCTAGACTCAATTACATGATTTCCAATCAATTCCATATGAACTCATGCATTGATCATGATTTTGGCTATGAACCCTACTTGCATGAATTTATGAAGAAGATATGAAGTTATGAATGATGTTTCCATGAACTTATTAATGAGTTATGAAAGGAAAGGTTTTATGATCTAAGTTTCTTTAAGATTGACATCAATTCAATCGTGAAATGTTTTCTCACATTAAAGGATCATGGTTTGGTGAAAAGTTTTTTTACTCATGCATGATTTAAGATTTAAAGAGCTATTCTATGATGTCTTTAGCTTGGATTAGTAATTTAATTGTGATTTTCCATGGATGATACTATGTTTATGATTATGACTAATTCCTTGGGATTTTACTTAGCACCGAGAGGATATTGAGATAGAGGCTCTTCTGTTAGTAGAGCTCGGGTCTCTAGTAGCAATCTCCTTGTCTATAACTATGTGCCTCCGTAGGTTATCTTAAGTGATATAGCTAGTGGATCCACCTAATCTAGAAGTTAAGGTCCTTGCCTTGGCAATTAAGGAGATCTCTTTTTGGCATGGGAGCAAGACATCAAATTCCACGTTATAGCTCACGTGATCTATGTCGATTAATAGTAAATATCACACAAAATGAATTAAGTTACTTTCAAATGTTTTATGAAGCTTTCCTCATGATTTTTAGATGAATTGACCATGTTCATGATTATGATTATTCTTTAAAGGTTTTACTATGGTTATCTTGGTCATGCACATCATGTTTTTGATTATGTCCCCTTATGATCATTTTTAAGTTTTTATGCATATCCCTCATACTTAGTACATTCCATGTACTAATGCATATCTGTGCGTACATTATTTCACTAATGTAGGGCTTGGTGACTCTTCTCCCTCCGTCCGTGGCTAGTTGATCACTCTAGAGATTTGAAGACTTGGTGAGTCCTCATACTCTGAGGATCGTGTTGCCTTTAATGCTTTCTTATCTCTTTACTTTTGGATGTTCTACGTGGTGTACGAGTTACGTCCCGACCACTTCTTTGATATTGTAGAAAGTCTTGTCAAGACTATGTTAGATTTTCGTTATAAATGTCAAACTCTTTTCTTACTATGAAACTCTTTACTTTTGTCTATTATATTGTGTTGAATGCATGCCATGTGGCTTGTGTAGGGCCTCTTGTGGTCTTATACGTCATGTCATGTCTAGGATGTACTTTGGGTTGTGACATTTTGACTCATTTGAGGCCTTTTTAATTCAATAAATAGTGTCCTCAATGTCTATTTATGTCCTTATCTGATGATATTTTGATATTTTGCAGCTATGAAATCTAAAGGACATGGCAATGATGAATCTATGAAAAAGAGGCCAAAACAATGAAAAAGTGTAAACTGTTAACTGAGGATCGCCTAACCAAAAGGACAGATTCCCAATAGGTCGTACCCCACCTAAAGTGACAGTGTTCACGTTTGAGAATATTCAAGTCCAGTCGATGAAACAAAATGGAAATGATGATTCGTCGAAGTAGTTAGGCAAGTGAAAAGTTTCATCACTGAAGGTGACAAAATTCTGAATTAAAATGAAGGCTGAATGGACGAATAAGGTGGTACTCGGCAATTCACCGAATGTGAAAGGTCGGACTCGTTTGAGTTCGTCAACTGAGGTTTAAACACCTGAAACCTGAAGCAAAGGAATGGCAAGCTAAATAACAAATAGTGATCTGCCGATCGTGCTAGGCGAGCCTGACTAATGTTGCTGATCAGTTCGTGCATGAAATTTCAGACTAATTTTTGGGAAAATTATAAATAGCTCAAAGGAAAGAGAAAATGTATCGAATATTGATTCTAGTTTTTGAACTTTTCAACTTTTTGATATGGAGAAATAAACCCTTTAGCTTTTCTCTTAGTTTTTGGGGTTTTGAACAATCTTGTAATGTACATTTGAGGGTTCAATTTGAAGTGAGTGTTGAAGCTTATTGTTGATTCTCAACTCCTTAATGGCTGAAAACATAATTGGTATATCTTTTTTCCTTTTATGATGCTCGACTAAAACCCCAATTCTAGGGGTGTGATTATAAAGTTGCGTGTTGATTTAATTTAATGGGTCTAGTGTCTTGCTCTATTTTTCTGTTTTCCATTCATGAATTTGAGTTATTTAGTATGGGGTTAATTTATGGGTTAAAGTTGCAAACTTAATCCTATCTTAGATCTTCGATTAATGCTGGAAATAGATTAATTGAAGTGGGTAAATAGTTTAATACATGCAAATTGAGTTTGATTGTTGTAGTTTGCTCGAAAGAGAAATTGTAGTTCAATTCTAATTGTCAAATCTGCTTGAAAGAGAGATTTTAGTTAGGTATTGAGTTGATTTGTATTTTACATAGATTAGACCGAAAGGAGATTCTATAATATGATGTTTTGAGATCGAAAGAAGATTTGTATCATTGACGATTACCCAGCATATACATGTTTGTTTAGCATTATTGAGCAAGTACTTGTACCCCTAGTTGATGTTGATTGTAACTCGTAAAAACCCAAATACTGTTTTATTACTTGGAAGTAGGACTGAATTACACAGACCTTATATTAGAGAATGCGACTAATGAAAGTAACGATGAAAGACTGAAATATAAGATAGAGAAGAAGGGGGATGAGAAGCTCAGATTTCTCAGAATTGGGGATGAGAGACTCAGAAGATTTCCATAACAATAAAACCCTACTTTTTGCTACTACTATCACTTCTTTTATAACTAACTCGTAGTGCCCACATGCTCACAGATTCCTTCACACGTTTTTCCCAACTTTTTATTCAAAATCAGTTAATTTTTTTGGCCTTCTCTTAACACGTGTGTTGTGCCTAGCTGGCACAATTGGTTCAGCTACATTGGCCTCCACCTCACTATTTTCATTCATAACAATACTCCGTTCCTCAATGAGAACCTTGTCCTCAAGGTTCGAGATAGGAGGATCACAGTTAGTTAAGTTCAAAGGTCTAATTTTTTGTGTTGGGCTGCCCACACAGCGTCTTAGCACAGAAACATGAAAAATAGAATGAATCCGGGCAGCCTCCGGTAATTCTAACTTGTAAGCAACTTCTCCAACTCGTTTAAGAATCTGGAAAGGCCCAAAGAAACGTTTGTACAACTTGTGAGAGGGCAGCTCCCTGAGAGAAATCTGACGATAAGGTTTTAATTTGACATAGACCCAATCGCATATTGAAAAGGTGACCTCCGTGCACTTTGCATCCACGAATTTCTTCATGCGCACTTGAGCCTTGCTAAGATTTTGTTTGAGCAAGGTCAAAACCTCATCACGCTGCACTAAATAGGTTTCGACTATGTCACTGGAAGTACTTCCCAAGATGTAATGTGCAACTGTAGGTGGTTCACGCCTATACAAAGCCTGAAAAGGGTCATGCCCGCGGAAGATTGATAAGAGGTGTTGTACCAATACTCAGCCCATGGCAGAATGGCAACCCAGTCAGTGGGGACATCAGCAACAAAACACCTCAAATATTGCTCAACACACTTATTAAGAGCCTCAGATTGCCCATCCATTTGAGGATGATTGGCGGTGCTCATAGCAAGAGAGGTTCCCTGCAATCTATTGATCTCTTGCCAGAAGGAATGTAAAAACTGAGGGTCCCTATCAGTTAAATTTATACTTGCCTCTTAATCGCACAGGGCCTTTCAAATGATCCAATGGTGCATGGT